>DWHP01003365.1:0-13465 GCA_018247895.1 Parnassius honrathi
GGTCGAGCCGACCCATTCGTGCTACAACTATATTTTTAATATAACTGCAGCATGGCTCTACCACGTAAAAAATATAATTGTGATAAAAGACTTTTACAAGTTCAAATTGGACAAAAACACATGTCCTGGATTTGAATCTAAAACATGGACAGAAGTTTTGTTTCACGAAGGACACAAAAATTAAGTCTTTCGTAAAAAAGACACCGAAAATATTCTGTGTCATCATCAGTGTGATACAAATTGTTTACATGATAGCGCTCGTATTAAAATTATTAAAAATTTTAATAAAGACAATGTAGTTCAGTTTCAGTTCTTACAAAATATACACCCTCCCTCGTGATTTCCCATAGATGAATATATCAAAGATATTTCTTACTGAATAAAACAAATTTTACGGATTTTGTCACGTTTAATTTAATTTAACCCGATGATTTCCGTAACATTAGTTTGATTCAAGGTCAAGCATTTGTGTAAATATAAGAAATCATAACGATATTTGTTATATTATACCTACAAACAATATATTTTGCTTCAATATTTGTTTCAGACATATTCTTCAATAATTGTGAGCGTAGTTTCCCAATAACCCCTGTACTTTAGACGTCAAATGAACACATCTTTTCTGACTACTTAACTATTAGAAGCCTAACTTTTGACAGACAATATGTAAGTTATACAGAGCTACCCTAGCACAATAGGTTTCAAATCAGCGTATTCGGGAGACTAAAAGTCAGGAAGTCTGCATGCAAGACGGTTCGTAATGACTTTCGAAAAGAGCATGTAAATGCAGTATAAAAGGTAAATTAGTTGTAGTCCGTCATAAGGGCGCTATAGTGTTTTTTTTTTTAAAATAAGATGTTATGTTCCATCTTTGCTTCTATTATGTTCACTTGACGTAGTGTCAAAGAAAAGGGCAAAATTAAATAGCTCCTAAAGGACATAAGTACCGACTAAACTCACTAGCAAAAGCTCTGTTATAATTATATCTTCATCAGGTACCTTGCTATTTTTAAGATGTTGGGGAAATATTTTAATACCATTCAAATTGACGTCCGGAACTTCATCAAGATGATGTCGAATAAGATTTGCACTTACTTGCCTCCTACCAAGATGCCAAGCTCTGTTTTTTGGTATTTAGTTATTTTGCTGTAGAGTTAGGTCCAGTCCCCAAATTCCTGTCCCGATTCACCGAAGTAGAATTTGAAGTTTGTAGAGTCGTGTACCTCCCTCACACTATTTTAAACGTTTGAAAACTAAATCCTTGTTTCGGGTACATATCGTAAGACTTTTCCAAGCGGAAAGGGATTAGTTAATAAGGAATTGATTGATGTGAACCTGATAAAAGTGGAAAATGGACGAAATTATTTCCACCTGTTTTGAGCCCTTTCCTCGTTAAAGTAGTTCTTTAGCTTAATAATTAGGCACTACCAGCGACTTTCGATTGCTCAAATTAATGTTTATTCTTCTAAGAGGCACCCAAAAAAGCAAAGCTACTAAACAAACACGACGTAAACAACGTAGACTATCACACTATAAAATTATTATAAAACTAGTTATTCCAAAGATTTAGAAAGATAGTTTGGAAAGGTATATTCATAAGGTTGGTAAAGTTAATACATATTTTTCATATTTCATACTTCATCAGACGGCCTTTTATAAAGACTGAAGAAAGAATGTAACGTACTTCCCGTACGCTACATTTCCCGAGCTGGTAACTTCGAGCGGCGTCTAAGGTGCTAGACTTTTAGGACTGCGGTTTCCAAATCACCTACCATACATCTGACTACCACTATTGAATAAATAAGTAAAATGCAATAATAGATGATAACCGTGTTACCACTACACGTGTAAGAATATCCACTCCCCCATATCGTCCTGAGGATGTAGTAAGAGGCGACAGAGGGAAAATATAACAGGAGATGGGCAGCAGCATCTTCCTGATAACAACTCAAAATAGTACAAATACTACGGTTGCCAACCTGCTTGCCAAGCGTGGCAACTATGGCAAAATCTTCACATGGGTCAATCTACGAGGGAGGCCTACGTTCAGCAGTGGACATTTATAAGCTGTAATGGAAGAGATGACTTAAATAATCTATGTAAATAAATATAATTGAAGTGTCTGTTGGTCATGTCAAAATAACAGCTTCTCAATAAATGCATATGAAAGTGTATACGGTATTTATAACAAAAAAACAATTTTTAAATATTTGTCTGTCCGTCCATCTGTCTGTCTGTCTGTCTGTCGGTTCTATTTCGACGGGACTTTCACAGGCAGATAGCTGATGTTATAAGGAGTAACTTAGGTTACTTTTATTCTAGAAAAAAATTAGGGTTGCGTGCAATAAAATTGGAGCCCACGAAATCCAATCATTATAAAATTCCACGCGGACTAAGCTGCAAAGAACAGCTAGTAAGTGAAATATAGCATCATTTTAAACCAGCATAACGCTTAAATTAACCCATCATTTTTAATCTACAGCGTTTTTCCTACCGTCCGTGGGTACCTTGTATTATTTACTGTACATTATTAATTAGTGCAGTAGTTGTATTAGTACTTGAACCGATGTATACTGTCTGTATTATATCGCCCTTTGTATTTAGCCGAAAATATCGTACAGCCATCACAAATACCGCTTTATCTGACAAGTCGAGTGAATGTACTTTTTCTCAATCATCTCGTCACACTCGGTTGATCGTTATGAAATGTCAAACGAAGGAACTGCAGTTTGTAATTATGTCAGTGTATACAATGCAAGTCCAAACGTAAATAAAACTAGTTTTTACTAATTTAATCGCGTATATTAACTTTTTTTTTATATTCCCATAATCACGAGGGGGGGGGGTTAACTGACATGTTCAACGTCTCGATGTCATAGTTAACCGTGGTTGCCCACAAATTAAAATAATTAATTTCTTTCCGATCTGCAAAGTACAGACTTGTAGCATCTTGAAGTCTTGCGTTGTATGCTCGGGTTGGGATTTAACTTTATTAATTATAGGATCTCAAGTAAACGGTAGCACCGAGCCATTTCCTGCTTTGAAATTAGGATGTTTTTTGATTTCAATAACCTCGCGAATCATTCATGGAAGGAATCGGTGTTCTTTAGCGAGGATTTGTGGTCCATCAAATCTGATGTAGTGACGGGGTCGACCCTATACGTGTTCATAGACTGCAGACTTCCCGGAGCGTCGATTCTTCACATTAGCAGTCTGTGAATACTTCTTACAAGATCGCCGCCGTCACACATCTATATAGGCCTGTGCCCATCCCCTCTCAGAAATGAGAGAAGGCCCGTACCGGTTTCAGGCCTTCTCTCATTTCTGAGAGGGTATTGGGGTAAGGAAGTATACACCGCGCTGCCTCAACGCGTGTTGGTGAACTTCACATGTCTTCGAATTTTCTGTCCTATATCTCAGGCATCTACATGCCTCTACATACATCGTAAGGAAAAACGTTCACCGCCAAGCACGGGGTAAATCAGCACTTAAAGTTGCAACTAACAATTTCATTGGTGCCGGCGGGGATTGAACCTGGTTTGCTCGCATACTGTGAAATTCACACCTAGCGCTAATCATCTGATTTACTACGGCTCCCTATCAGATGTGTTTGTCTGAAATCGAAAACATCCTAATTTGGGCATACTCTGAAAATCGTGATCAACTTCTTGCACTACCTCAAAGCAATACCTCAAAGTAATTCAAAGCTTCGACATGCATTTGCTGCATACTATTATCATATTGAAAAGAAGAGCTAGATGAAAATTTTGAAACACGTCGTGTAAGTGCAAACTGATTCTACGTAATTAGGATCGTTATCTGCTTCATCAGGGGAAAAGTCCTTACCTGAACAAAAAAAAAGCAAAAACATTTACAACACAGTCAGGCACACAACAAGAATAAATTGGGTATAACTTTAAGGTACCCACCTGAAGATATACCAGATGATGACGATGAAGATGTGATAGTTGACGAAGATGTACCAGACCTAGAAGAATTGTCTACCTAGTACCAGACTTTGGTCTGGTACCGGGTAGACAATTTTCTGTCGCTATCACATCCAAACCGGTACCACTCATAGATGTCACCGGCATCATCTCATTTTCATCATGTTAATTATTAACACCGACTAATTCTTTACAAGATTTTATTAAAGATGCGGCTGCAGTAGACGATCTCAGTTCTTCAGGAACAGCATAATTTATCAACGCGGAAACGCTCCTAATATCTCAGATGGTAAGTCGTAATATGACCGCTGGCCGTGGTGTCACTTTCCATACTCAGCAGGGCGTGCACCTTCTTTGGATTTCCCTGAGCGTTGGTCACAGTCCGATGATGTGATACTTCATACGGAGGTCGTTGCCCACCCTTTCTCTATTGGTGTTTCATGCTGTAGTTTGGTAATAACGATGTATTGTTCCTTTTCTACGAACAGCTTCACAAACTATTGTCGACCATCTAGGATGACTTGTCGCTTCATTTGGTCGTGTACGTTGGCTGCATTTATCCTTCTCCTGGCTCTCAGTATACTATCTTCTATAATTGGGTTGAGCATCCTCAAGGTGCTGCCGTTAACCAGAATTCTGCTCTGACAGAGCCAGGTGATGTCAGTGAAACTTTCATGCTGACTGCGCTATATCTACAGATACTCTACCTTGTCGATATGTTGAATGGTCAGTTCTCGAACCACCCGTGACCTGTGGTGAACCAATGATATCATCAGTAAATCATGATAAATCTCTTCTTGTTTGGTTGGGATTTCATGTGCGTGGCTTGATATGCTATGTTCTGAGCAGTCTGTATCCATTTCCATTGATTGGGTAAAGTCTTCTCTGCTATCTCCCCGAGCCTATGCACAACGTATGGAGTGTAACCCGCCGTTTCATTATTTATCCAGTGGAGCACCGTTGTAAAGTCCGTCCAATATGTTACTCTATCCGCTGTCACTCTGTGTTCACCTTGGATAAGTTCCGCAAATCGCGCGCCTATCAGGTTCACCTGCAACTCTAGCCGTGGTATGCTCTGGTTCTTAATCGGGACGACCTTCGCCTAAGCCGTTGCCAACGTGACTCTAACCGTACCGTCAGGATAGCGAATACGCCAATATACCGTGCACGCTGACGCACGTTCACTCGTGTCGTTAAACTCGTTAACTTGCCTGTCTATTACTCCCCCTGTATATAGAGCATAGCAAGACGCAGTTGCGATACTTCTTCAACAACTCGCAGCCATCTCTGAAAATCGTGATCTGCCTCCTCGGGTATCTGGTCGTCCCGATCGACCCTCTTCATCAGCCACAGGTTTAAAAACAGGATTTTCGCTATGATGGTGAGGCAGCTGAACAGTCTGAGTGGATCAAACACCGATATAACTGTGCTTAGTGCCTCCCTCTAGGTCGGTGGATGATGGGGCATCTTCACTTCTAACACCACCGCATTCATAGGCGTATTAAAGGCTAATGCGTCGTCTTCGGCCATCCACAATAAACCTAGGGTCTTTCTGAGACCATTATGGGTCGCACCCACCCCCTTAGGCTTCCATACCAGCAGCTTTTCCGGTTTATACTCGAGCAAGGCTGCATGGTTAGAGTTGCACCCTGCCAAGGTACGAGTATAGCCTGCCTTTTCATGTACCTTGGTGATCTACTTCGCTGTTTCAATCGCTTCATCTAGCATGGCGTAACTTTCCAGGATTGTTTACGATAGCGTTAAGGGCTCAAGGCTTAAGGGTTCTAAGGGCAATTTTTTTATTCTTTATATATTAAAATATATTAAAATTATTTATAAAAATTATATATTACATTTAATAACAAAACCTGGTTTTGGCCTGTTTTGATTGTTTTAAGACCTGTGGCTGATGAAGAGGATCATCATGATTAGCGCTAGTTGTAAATTTCATAGTATGCGTTCAAACTGTGTTCATTCCCCGCCGGCACCAATGAAATTGTTAGTTACAATTTTGAGTGTTGATTTACCCCGTGCTCGGCGGTGAAGGAAAACATCATGAGGAAAAACCTACATGTCTGAGAAATAAGTAAAATAATTCGGAGTCATGCGAATTTGAGGCAGCGCGGTGGACACTTCCTTGCCCTAATACCCTCTCAGAAATGAGAGAAGGCCTGTGCCTGGCAGTGAGACGTATATAAGCTATAACGTTAACTTTTTGACTTTAACATCTGATGTAGTGACGGGGGTGATCTAAATAAAAATAGATGTGTAGAAATGAATATATATGTCCACACATCCCGGGTTGACTAGGAGAGAACAAACTTTTTTTATAAAATAATTTTTATATTTAGATTTTAGACGAACACTAAACATTGATATAAAACTATTTTTTACGAATTTTATCGCGTATATTAACTTATTTTACATTCGCGACGATTCGAAAACTTTACAGCACCGACGAGCAGTGGACGAGGTGTGGTGGACTTAGGTGTTCAACGTCACAAACAGTTAACCACGGTTAGCTATTTTTTTTGTTTTTATTTATTTTTTTAACATGACACACATCCAAAACAGCCTCGCCAACCCCACTCGGAAGGTCCACCTCGGACCGGCCCTAGTGAGTTTTATCGTAATATCTGCAATAGTTGATAATGAGAATATTGAAACTATGTATGTGTTAGAAGACTTTAATACCTACGTAGGCACGTTTTTTTTAAACCAAATGCTAAAATTTTGTTCTAGACAAATTTTGTCTAGAACAAAATTAGTTATCAGGCGATATTAAGAAACAAGGAATTATATATACCTTTATGAATGATGTATATAGTATTGTAGTTGACTTGAAAATTGTTTAGCAACCTAGGCGGCATGGAAGTCTGTAGTCACAATTAAAATTCATAATGACGTTTATTGGTCAGACCACTTTCCAGTACGGCACGTTTAAATTATCAGACAAGCAACTCGCCGAGTAACTCGCTGAGATACTCAAGTCGTGGGCGAGTACGACGCGTTTTATGTCTAATAGACTCACAAATATTTATTTGGGGGAGTGGAGAGGCCCCCACTACATGGAGGGATGACCTGGTAAGACATGCACAATGTCAATCGAAGCAAATGACTCAGGACCTGTGTTCTGTATGGACTTGTGAAGGGTTGTAATGTGAAGATGATGCAATATTTATTTTCATTAATATGTATTTAAAACTAATTTCTAGGACTCATTATCACGGGTTCTCCTTGATAAAGGGGTCTATAAAAATAGTGGGTTCATTACTCCAATCCATCACAGTAGATAGGTATTTTAGTTACTTTAAAAGTTCACGGGTCAAGTGAATAATGACAAGTATGTAAACACCAATACGAATACACACGAACATTCCTTTTATATCTCGTGCCGAAAAACTAATATCGAGAGGAGATAAGGCGAATACTCGGGCCGAGTAGTGAGAACATCCGAACAAGGCGTCTACATGCTCGTACCCGTGCCTGCCTACTCGTCTGCGCTCGGCGAGTGGCGAGTATCCTAATGTTGCACTAGAGGTACAGTATGATCTCGCAATGATTAGGCGTAGGCAACTGTCGGTTTAGGAATATAATATAATAAATACCTAAAGTAAAATGGAGTGAGCGTACTTTGAACCAAATTTACATAAATAGCAAATTAGTCCAGTCAAATTAGCGATCAACCTCGGAATGAATAATAATATAATTTTCGTATATTCCTTCATTTTGGCGCTCTAAAAATTAAGGTAAGGGTAGGTACACTGGCGAGCTCTGCGGATGTGGGAAGAAATATGTGGGTGTGAATGAGCCAACGAAAATCCAATCTATTTTATGATTCCTATTGAATTCGGTGCTGAGTTTCATCACCAGACGGATGCACCAACTCATGTGACTACGCATGAGATGAGAAAGAGAGAACTCATGAGAAAAGAAAATCAGCATGCAGAGATAGCTGATTACAGCGTCTACGACGAAGATATGAATATAACACTGGAAAAACTTGTGAGAAGGCGAAATTCAAATCAAATGACTATTCAGGAGATCTGTGATGAAAATGACAATGATATTGATTCTGATGCAGAAGAAGATGGTGTTAACTTTATACAAGATATCGCTTTTCCTCCGGCTAAGAGTTCAGGTACCATATTCTTATATCAAAAGTAAGAAAAGTAGCCAAATTTTCCGCAAATATGCTACCAAGAACGTTGCTGTCCTCCAGAAACATGTAAAGGAAAAACATGAAAAAGAATATCCTTTAATTCTAGATTACAAAACTAGATGGTAGTAGTATATCTGATATGGTTACACGTTTTTTGAAACTTAAGTCATCAATTGCCAAAGCTTTCATTGATCTCAAATCTGAAATATTCTTCACAGATTTAGAGAAACACAACAATTGTAGGAACTGAGTCCTGTCCTATATACCTTGAAAACTGTGATAGAGGCTTTATGTCGCCGTGAGGCTACTGTTTTGACCATCCAAATCTCAATAAAATTTGCATTGAGGAAACTGAATAATATAATATACAGTTTTGAGCATCACGATAGCTCAAGCGTTATCACATAGGTACAAAGAACGGCGCCTTATACTAACTTCAGTTTTACAATAGTTGCATAATCCAGACAAATATTTTCAGACGTTGAAAATGAAGATACATACATTTTTTGTAGGCCAACTAGCAACGAAATGAAACAAATTGTTGAAGATTTAGTGAGGAAAACAATTCTCTTATTTGTAACGACGCCTACAAACAAGTTCAGTTGAAACTTTGCCTGTTTCTTACACCACAAATAAGGAAGAACTCGATCAAGAACTAGAGATTGGTCGGGAACAAACTCGAAATCGAGAACAGGACTCGGACTTGCTTGTGGGTTGCTATTATGGTGGTTCGGCGTGAGTTCTTTACGTAATACCTTACCACCAAACCCAATCGTAGTATTCAAGTACTCGTACGTTTATATTATAAATAACAGAATACTAATATAGTATAGGATAAAGAATTATGTGACTCCGAATGAAGTAACGTTATTCTACGTAAAAACAACTTTTACTGGCAATAATTTTGCAGAGTGAAATTAACTTCGTGTACAAGGTAAGTTAACTCAGGTGAGTAACGCGCGCATCTTGTTCCTATACCAGCTGCAGGCGGAATGATCGGTGGTCGGGTTCGCTCGCCGACGAAAGCGCGGGGCGTTGTCCATCGAGGTCGCGCTATGGTTTTAATGCGATGGTGTGATGTTCGAGTGTGGCTCAATTTTCATAAGCGTAACGGATTTATGTGATGTCCAAGGGAAGCGTGTTACGCCACATGCTAACTAGTACACAAATAGAAATAGCATTGTTCAAAATTGAAGGAATCAGTGGACATCTATCGCAGGCCAATACAAACAATTTCCTTAAAACGATTTCACTAACTAGCGTGGATCCCAAGCGAATATTTTCGTCAGCTGGAGTGATTTGTTATAAACTGAGAACGTCACTCAGTGACAATAGCATAAACGAGAAAAAAGCTAGTAAATATTCTCAAAGCTAAATAAGGAGAATTAGATAATTGATAGAATCAGGCGTTACTTTGCGGAAATCCATTATAATAAAGATACTAATAGTTACTTTGCAACAATCCGCTCAATTAACTAAAATGATGTGTCTTACCTAGTTTGAAGAGCACCTCCCGCCCTCCCTCAATTGCGTATACTAATCCCGTCATCGCTAATCCAGTACCACTACTCCCAACACCACTACTCCTAACACCACTATTTTAGGAAAGACACACCATCGACGATAATACGACAGGTGTTTCACCTCTACACGAGGCATCTTCAGGTGATGTAGCCTCTACGGTGGCTGACCGCTAAGGCGGTTCTTCCCACTTCTTCGGTTCAGGAACTAAGGCTCAATCGGAACATGACAAGTATTTGAAACTAATAAAGTGTTTGAAATATATATTTCTGTCGGGAATCCACGTCATTCCACCAAACATTGTCAAGAGTTTAATCAGGGTGTTTATCTATGAGCAATTTATGCATGTGAAGCACTTCTCCACGGACAGGTATCCTTAGGAATTACTGGTGTGAGGGGTAAATTTTAAAATGAAACCAAGAACTTTCCACATTTATCTTTATTTATTAATAAATAAAAATATTAATTAAACAACTTATCGTCATAACTATTGAAATAGTTAGTTCTATTTGCAGCTAAGCCCTCAGCGATTCGGTTACCTAAATCAGGATGTATGATGGTAAATAATTTCACGGCTCTATCTTGTAAAAATTTGGCCACGCCTCCCAAGCTGTATAATAGATTTTGAACAAGTCGGTTGCGTTCGTCTTTCGTCATCTCGTTTACATACAATTCTGTAGCTTGCTGGAAATTGTTTGGATCATCTTGGAATATTTCAATTAACTCAGTTCTATGCTTATCATGGTAAGATTCGGCTCCATTAAAAGAATTAGGATAATAATTCGGAGTATCTTTTCCATTATCTTCCACTGGAGGTTTACCATCACGGTTGTAGGCCATCACTTTAACTTGAATAGGACAATTGACGGGTATTTTATTGAAATTGGCCCCTAAGCGGTAGTATTGAGCATCACGATAAGCTAAGCGACGAGCTTCAAAAACTTTGTCAGGTCCTCCCGAAATTCCGGGCACTAGATTTGCAGGGCTAAAAGCTAATTGCTCTATTTCTGCGAAATAGTTGACTGGGTTTTTATTAAGCACGAAGACTCCTACAGGTATCAGTGGGTAGTCATCCAACGGTAAGACTTTAGTCACATCAAACACATCGAAACCCGCAATTTTAACATCATTTAGTGATAATACTTGTATACTAACTTTCCAACTAGGGAAATTCCCGTTACCAATGGCTCTGTATAAATCTCTAGTAGCATAATCAGGATCAATTGCAGCTATTTGTCGTGCTTCTTCTGATCTGAGATTTTTAATGCCAGCTGTCGGCGTAAAATGAAATCTGATATAGCTTTTTTCTCCGTGTTCGTTAACAACTTCAAAAGTATGTATGCCAAAGCCTGGCATGTGACGGTATCCATCAGGAATACCCCGATCCCCGAATATTAAAAGGAACATGTGTAAGCTCTCCGGTTGTAAAGTTAGGAAGTCCCAAAAAGTGTTACCATCGAACAAATTTGTTGCCGGGTTTCGTTTTTGAGCTCTTACAAAGGTAGGGAAGAGTAGCGGATCCTTATACACGTACATAGGTGTATTAAAACCTACGATATCGAAATTACCTTCTTCTGTATAGAATTTAACAGCAAATCCTCGAGCATCCCTTGAAGTATCTATTCCTCCTCTTTCTACCACAACAGGCGAAAAGCGTGCTGCAACAGGCGTTCTTTTTCCTACAGTAGCAAATAATTTAGCTTTGCAAATGTGTGTTATGTCGTGTGTTACTTCAAAGTACCCAAATGCGCCTCCCGCTTTGGCGTGGACTACACGCTCGGGTATTCTTTCCCGATTGAGATGAGTGAGAGAGTCCATGAAATATTCGTTAAATATTAGATTGGAATTGAGAGTAACTCTTGCATCTTTATATTCTATAGGCGCACCAGCACTGGTTGTCATGATGCCAATAGGTCCCTGAAATGAAGTAAATTTTTATATCAAGGATAATTTATGTTGAAATTCTACCATATATATGGCAGATATGTGTATACACACATTCACCTAATTATCTATACATGTTACGCTAAAATTAAAAATACAAATATATGTTTGTATTGCTATAACAGCTTCCATTGAATTAAAAATCGATTAAGGGTAATAATAATATATAGTATTACCCTTAACAACCCCTACCCTTAACTATTACACAAATGTCCTTTTTTCTACATCATCAGCCGTTATTCATTCATTCTAGAAAAAACTTACCGCAATCACCACACTTGGCAGGATTGCCAGTCACATCGCAATACCAAACCCCTATAGCACTTTTGATCTATCTCCCCATCACTAAACCGACATCCATCCTCTCTCCACCCGGTGGTAAATATTTGAAAAAATAAACTACAAATATATAACATGCCGACGTACTGTGTAGTGGCGATGAAAGGGAATCCACTGTCCCATATACTGTAAGTGCTTTAAGAGGCGACAGAGGAAAATAAAACAGCACATAAGCTGCATCATCTTTTTTCAACAACGTAAAATAATTAAAAAAAACGCGTTTACCAAACTGCTTATGTGCAAACTACGGAACTAGGAGATAATTCTTTTCATAGGCATACGTGCAGCTGCGTACTTTATAGGCTGTATTGAATGAATGTATTGTAATTAATTTATTGACAATGCTAAATTTACAAGAAAGACTATCGACATCAGATTGACGCAAATACATTCAGTTTCGTAAATTTGAGTAAATCACAAAAGATAAACTAATTTGTTCGATTTTTTATTACGAAATAAATTCATTAAAATAAAAATTACACTTTAACTTGCACCAATTTATAATAATATTATTTATTGATAAAACAAGATATGGTACACACTTATTATAATGTCTTTACCTACGATATAGCCATTTTTTTGTGAATTTGTACTGCCTCTCGGGTATTTAATCCCCCCCCCCCCAAGTTATTCGAACTTTGGAAAAGTATAAATCTGTATGCGCATGGTCTGGTGAGTACGGAGGATAACAGAATGCTTTGAACACTAGCACTCGGAACTTGCAGTTTAAGGTCGCGCTATGTAGTGCAGTTCGAGCTTCTCCATCGTTGTGTTCATCTGCAGTAATATTAATCCCGTTTGGTAAGAATCTATAATGAATCACGCCGGGCTAGACCACCAAACACTGACCATCGCCGCTGAACCAGGTTCCAACCAACTTGCTGAGCGCTTGCGAAAACTTTATCAAACAGAATCCATTTTTCGTCGTAGATAACAATGAGGTTCAAAATTCCTTCGCTTGTTTGCCTGTTGAGCAGTGCAACATACGTCTCGACGTGTACTTCACGTCAGTGATCATTTAGTTCATGAGCCATTCATTCATCAAGCTTTTATACTTTGCCAATTTGACACAAATATATCAATATTGTTTCTATGCTAACGTCTAAACCTGCTGCTAATTCAGCCGCAGATTGAGTATTATCAGCTTTCATAATCGCCTTTAATTCGTTATTTTCGAGTAAAGTTTTGGATGAGCATGGAGTTCATTTTTTAGGTCGAAATTTACAGAACGGAAGCTAACAAACCAATATGGTGAGGTGTTGGTTAGTAGTATCCATGCCGTAAACGTCGTTGATGTTGCGTGCGGCTTGTGCGGCGTCGCAGCCGCGACGTTACTCATATTCCATAATTACTCGAATTTATGATGACGGAAAAGATTTAAATGCGATTCAAGCATAACACGTGGTAGCTCAGATGGTTACACGCTCGCGGTAAGTTTCACAGTACGCGAGCAAACCGGGTTCGATCCCCTTCGTCACCAATGAAATTGTTAATTGCAATTTTAAGTGCTGATTTACCACGTGCTCGGCGGTGAAGGAAAACATCGTGAGGA
>DWHP01003366.1:0-13463 GCA_018247895.1 Parnassius honrathi
GTCTTATAACGTGCCTCACTTTAGCGTAGTCAATCGTGCCGTGTTTGTTTTGAATAACGTTACAATATTGGTTTTCACATTTGCAACAAATAATATAATAATAGAATTTGGTTTTGAAATTGTTACCATACTTCAATGAGAGAGAGACTTTTATTTCGAAACCTGTAAGCTATAAATTGTAATAATTCCAAATTATAACAACATATAAAACCTTGAGCTTGTCTCATTAACAACCTTTCGCTTTTAACCTTATAGATAGACACAGAAAACATTTTTACATAAAACAAAAATATATACTAATAGGTACAAATTTACATTCGTAAGTCACTGGTCCATAGCTCAATAGTAAAATTACGTTAATTAATAAAAGCTGTGATACAAACTTACAATACATTAATCATCTATCAACAAATTCGTTGAAATATAACTATATAAAATATCTATTCGCTACTGTAATATTATATTGTCCGATTTAAAGCGTAGAACCGTAATACTTTTTAAAAAATATTCTCCATCGAGTGATGTTTATTAATATTTAATTAAGAAATTATGAAGGAAGACCTCTTTTAGGGCTCAAAATTACCATGAGAATTACAATCATATACAAATTAGCACCTTGTAAATCAATATTTTTGTTTCAAATTCGCTTTATTAATTCCTATTAGACAGATTATATTGCGATTGTTTTATTGTATAAGACGAATATTGAAGGATCTTTTACCAAAATACGTTACAGTATACAGATATACGTTATAAATTATTATTCTGTTTTTAAAATCGTATATTATATAATACACTATTTTGGCAATTAAGGAGATTACCACAGGTAAAAACTTTTACTTAAATTTACGTTGAAATTATTGAAATATTAAAATTATATTTGTGAAAATAAAAACGCAGCAGTGTTGTAACAAGCGTTTAGCTTTTTAAATCCACATTGTAAAATTATTATGCAGGTAATTCTAAATTGTAGGCAGTTTTTACGAACATAAAAACTTAATGTGACTAAATAAGTATCGCTTATCATATAATTGTATTCGGTATTAATATACTGAGCTTTCTTCAGGTGTGGTGTAAATAAATGCTATGTATAGAATGACAAAATTATACATCAATTTACTTAGAATTATATGTATATTATATACAGATTGTATGTATATTTGTGACCCTGTATATAATTGTAGACAATAGTAGCCTCAGAAATATTAAGTTTTATACAGTAAGGCTCTTATTTACAATTTAACTCTACACAGCTTTAAAATATATTCTTAATTCTAGCAGGGTCATTTAGCACCGAATTTTTTTAAATTTATTACGAACAAAAGAGCACGGAGGACGAATAAAGTTTTTGTACGTTTTTATTTTGTATCTGTGCTAATTCGTATGACGTTAATAAAAAATTTTTTGTGTATTTTCATAAAATATGTTTTGCACGTGTATTAATTTATTATTCATGATTCAAAACATACAAAAACTTTGAAATGTAATATTAAAATGAAACTATTTGGACGGCAACACGTAACATATTATATATGTATTTACATTACAATATCAAGTCATTATTCTTAAACGTCTTAAGTTGATAACTAAATGCAAAATCTAAAAACAAACAGGAAGACTTAAAACTGGACTCTATGACTAAACAGTAAAGATACAATAAGTAGGCGTTATTACAAAAATTATTTTCAACTAGTTGGTGACGAAATTGGCGATTCAAATTTTTTGTATTGAGAAAGTCAAGTGAAAAAAAAATTCTAATAAAAAATCTGTATCTGAATTATATGGTTTAGTGAAAGATAGTAAATTTAAAGACTTTGATTCTATGTAGTGCCATAATTAGGTAATACAAAGAGTATGCGTTGAAAGCTTTGGGATCTATTTGTTTTTATTTAAGCATAAAAAATGTTTAGGACCTCATATTCTCTGTATTAAAAATTTACAGCAAATAATTAAGATGTTATATTAAAGCACCTTACCATCTTCAATTGGAATAATAAAATAAATATTGGTGTACCTTGATAAACCAATATAGTAAGGTGTAAAAAACGAGCGGCTTTGTAAATAAAAGCTGTGAGAAGTAGACTTGTGTCGCAACGAATTGAATACAGTCGTAAATGCATCGCCTACATTTCCCAATGATTTACTCAAAAACGCTTGTACGTAAGCGGTTTGAAACAGACTATGTTACGATATCTTGTATTTTCTAGCTAGGACTTGTTGAGTTGCTCCTTGGCTCCGGCTTGAGAGCGGCACCGTTCAGTCGCGGGGTGGTATTGGGGGTGGTGGCCGGGGTCACGGTGGTGGTTGTGGCCTGGCAACTTGCACAGGGCTCCAGTCGCCGCGCCACCACCGCACGCAACTTCAACGCCGGTCCCAGCTTCATTTGCAACATCCCTGTTAAATGCTCTTCTGTTAGGAGTGGCAGGCCGGAACCGTCGATTCTCTGCTCGCGGAAATTCTGGAAATAATGAACGAATATTTTAATATATATATAAAACGCAGGCTTGAGATACTACAATTTTAAAGGGTTATGTTATGGGTTATGTTTACGTACAGTAAGTCACAACTCAAAACCTACGAACCTTCAGGCTGATTTACTTTGCTATTTAGAATATAAATGCTAACGTTTACATAAATTAGTTTTAATCATAATTAAAGAGTAGTATGGTAATAAAGCCATGGAAGATCAAGGGCTGGTACGCAGGAGCCCAAGTTCATTTAATTTAAAAAAACTGAGTGCTGATATAACACGTAATCTAAGTCGAAGGAAAACATCCTGAGGAAACTTGCATGTAAATAAAGTTTCAAAGTGATTAAGTCCGTACGCTAAAAAAGACAGAACAAAACCCCTTTATAATATCAACTACGCAAAACGCGTTTTAAAAATAGACTAATTAGAATGAGATAGAAGTAACAGCCGGTGAAAACTGACGTAAAGTTGCTAAAGAGAAAGCAATGGAAGATGTTAGAGGAGGTCTTTGCCAAGAAGCACGTTGAACTGAAAGATTTTCTATAAACATCACAATAATTTAGACAACCATTGTATAGTGTTCAAGATAAAAGGCTTATTGATTTATTGAAGTCCATACGCATTGGGGTAGCGTGGCGAAATCTACTATGCTTCAAAACCCCTCTCAAAAATGAGATTAAGCCTTTAAACATGCCCAGCCAAATGCTAGGGTGATATTTATTTTGCTTTTACATAAAAAATAATTTATTAAATGTAAATACTTATTGAATGCTCGTACATTATCACTACGTTTGTACAAAAAAATTAACACAATTGTTTGAAATTTCCCGACTTTTATACTAGAGACTTGAGACGAATACCGACAAGTGCGAGTGAAATAATGTTATTTCACTTTTACGTGAATAATTTTGTTCGAAACTGGCAAGGCCCTATTAACATTAGCATCGCATGAGAACCCGTACGAAGGTTTAAGGTTTATTACAGGCCGGCTTTGCGTCCACTGCATTGCACCTGTCGCGGTATCATGCAGAGCATTACGTGCGACATATCTTGATAACTACATTTATTTTTATTATTTCTTAAATCCAATCATTTTATGTACTTACGTACAGGTTCAGGAGTTTAATATTTATAGTCGACTCCAAATAAGGAGTAGGCTCTGAATTAGAGAGTAGGTTTTTGTATGTATTATGTTATGCTATATATTCGTTAATTGTGAACCGATATTTTTTTAAATAGGTTATATTTCAGTGTTGAAGGTTCTGTAAACATTTGGAGAAAAAATTTCACGTTTATAGGTGGAAAAATAGGGGATATAATTTTTAATATAACTAAATTACATCGCGATAGTACTTTCTTCTTAACATCGCATTCGATTAGTACTTTTACGGTAATGTTAATTAAGGAACGACTATACTAAAGTCGAGTACTGAGCGATTTTATCTTGAAAATTGTTTCGCGACAATACTTTCGCAAATATAAACTTCTATTGTACTAGTTTTGAATCTATTATTGAAGTTTTCTTTATTTATTAGCACACAGATGGTTTTAAATCATTACAAAACAATGACAACAAACAGCGCAAAGTGACCGAGTGCGGTGCCGTAATAAATGGCGGTGCCATTTTTCTCAACAGATGAAGCGCGAAAATAACTTTTGCTTGTCACGCGGAAACTTTTCAATTCATATTTTAAAGCGATAAAAATATCATCCTAAATATAATCACTTTCGCAATGATATATTCGTTAGTGTAACGCATTTTTTAATTTTATCGTAATACTTTTTTTAACTTTAACGTAACGGAAACTTTTCAATTTATGTTTAAAATGGACAAAAATATTGTCGTAATATATCGATAATCACTTTCGCAACGATATATTCGTTTACGTAACAGCGACATCAGTTTTCGTATATTCTTTATGTTATATATGTAAACACTGTACAGGTACGGCCACACTCATAAAAATCGACGTCAATTTAAGTAATGCTTAAAGTTGCTCTCACTCTCTCTCTTTCGTTGAACACGGCGGGAAACAAACAATAGAGTAACAAGATTGTATAAGTAAAAACCTTAAACATTAAGAGTATAATTTAAGTATCTATTGGTATAAAAATAAATAATATTAATGAAATATTCATAAGATTACTAGCGATCCGCCCGGCTTCACACGAGTGATTTTTGGAACTCGACAACAGCGTCACCTACTGGGTCCAATTGTGAATCTAAGCCACCCCCGGACTCATTCAAATACACACAATCAAAATCAGTTTAGCCGTTTATGAGCTTTAGCGAAATTAACGGACAGCAACCGATTGAAGACCAAAGATAATCGCAAGTATCAAGACTGTTGTGTTTAAATGACGCCAGGTCGCGGTCGCAGCGTCCAGCGACCTGTCATCTTGGCGAGAACGTTGACAAAAAGCGAGCCGCCTACGTGACGTCCTGCGCCTCTTTCCCCCCGATCTGAGCACCGAGTTATGGACCTCCCCCCTCGCTTCTCCACGCTCGACCACTTTTTACTGCGCGACATTTGCCCGGAGTTCGATCCGTGTCATCCGACGTATTCCTTTTTTAAATTGCACCGGCACTCGATTATTTTATTTTTTAATTTTATATAGCATCGAGAAATAACCGGGCGGCCGTCAAGCGGTAAAAAGCGGTAGCGTATAAAAAGTCTATGAATAATTAAAGTGAGATAGCTGGTAGCTAGCTCATGGGAACGGAATTATCTAGCGGCGACAGGTCGCTGCGCCCGCGGTTGCCTTTCTGAAGGACAGGTCAATTTGCCGGAGTCATTTCTGCTTATATCTCGATGCCCATTATTGCTCGAATGCTCATCGTATCTCAGTGAAATTTATTTTTATGCAAATCGACTGAGGCCAAGCGATGCATAGGTATCTTGAGTCGCTTGAAGGTAAATCGGATTTAAATAAAGTGGAACAGAGGATTGGCCTGACCTGTGTAACCTTCGGACGGTGTGGTTTGAGGGCATATTTATGTTTGATTGGGGTTACGGAGATGTGGAATCGTTTCGGGATTCTTTAATGCCAATGCCCTGGAGTCAGAACTGACCTGCGTTTCGTTCAAATGAAATGATATTGTAGAAAATTATTTAATTGGTTCACAAATTATATGTATCAGGCTTAGGCTTTTGGTTAAGGAATTTCGTTCATTTTTTGTTGATAAACATTTAAGAAGCAAAGTAATATTAAAATAACAACCGATAAGCATTACTCATTAATTAAAAAATGTATGTTAACACACATATTTATGATTTAGAGTAGATCTAGCAAAAGAGCCGTGGTAGCTCAGATGGTTAACGCTCGCTGTAAATATAACAGAACGCGAGTAGCCCGGGTTCGATCCCCGCCGGCACCAATTAAATTGGTAATAGCAATTTTAAGTGCTGATTTGCCACGTGCTCGGCGGTGAAGAAAAACATCGTGAGGAAACCTGCATATCTGAGGAATAAGAAAAAAAAACTTCGAAGACGTGAAGTTCGCCAACACGCATTGGGGCAGCGCGGCGGACACTTTCTTGCACTAAAACCCTCTCACAAATGAGAGTTACTAGCAAAAGTTTATTAATTATTTCTTAAGTCTAATTGACTTAATTCAGACATTCGGGTAAGTTCAGTTTATAATAGTTTTTTTTTAAATTGTAGTATTAAGGCGAAGTATGTATGACCTTTCATCAGGCAGATGCTGCATTATATTTTTAACGTTAATAAGGTTAATTTCAGAAACGCCATTAAATGTAATGAATAAACTCCTTATAAATAAATACACCTTATAAATGCAGGCCTGCTTTTAACCCGCGAGATAGGTCCCCGAGCGATAACTTTAAATACGTTCGAGAGCACATTGCGTTTTACGCAGGCCATATAGTTAACAGGTTACAGATACGGCGTATCGCCTGTGGCCGTGAACCGATGTTTAAATTGCGTCAGTGTTGCCACAGCAGCCGTATCCCGTGAACAGGTTGTGGGGGGAGCAAAAAAGGTTAAAGTATGTTCCTCCGGGTTCTGGTGAGGGGGATGGTGAAGTGGTGAGGGCGGTGGGGACTAATGACAGGGGCGGCGCGGCGCCCGCGGCGGCTACCGCGCGCAAATTGATGCCTGCGCCCTCTGTGGAACCTTTGCTCCCGGCTAGTGATGCGCCAGTCGATAAATTATAACAGGGAGCACGCTCTGCGTGGAGTTATGGTGCCCGGTTTATCAATGCTATGTGATTAGTACCGTAACATGCTTGATAATTTTATGTTGGTGGATATAATTTGTTAAGCGATTAAGAGAATATATTGAACATTTTCTTTTAATAAATTTTATTATAAAATAAGTCGTTTAAATATTTGTGAACCTCAACATTAAAACTTATTAAATTATTAGAAAACTCCTTCATGTGTTTATGCATCATTTTTGTTATTTCTTAGGATCGACTTAAATAAGTAGGCGTCGATATCGATCATAAACGTGACGTCACTAGTAGTGGCCAACATTATTTTACAAAGATTGCTATTAAGTAAAGCATGGGCGCACTGACTTATATTTAGAGCTGACGGTACGCGGCTGTAGAGTCATCCCGTAATTATATCCAGACGTTCGCCATTTCACCGTTGCTTTTATTTCTCTATATACATATAATATCAGTTGAGATGTATGTACGTTTGATTAAGTGTAAAGACGAACACAATACTTGTAATACAAATGAAATTATAATAATTTCATTGCTTTTATCGCGTTTAATTTCAATGATTTTATCGCGTTTAATTAGGTACAACTTTTTAATTCCCAACGTTTGATGCACTTTAAAACACCCACGGTCATAGGGAGGCTGACTATGACATCGAAACATTGATGTAACGATTTCATAGTTAGCCCAGCTACCATCCATGTCGAGGCTATTTATATAAAAAAAATCTTCAAACTTCAATAGAGAATATGGATATCTGCTTGGGATTCTATAATTAATAAAATTAAATCCAAACCCTAAGCACACTACTGCAAGACTTCAAGATACTGTAAGCTTGTACTACGTAGATTAGATTAATCAAAAGAAAAATTCTAAAGCTGAAGGTAACCGATCTAACTCTGACATCGAGACGTCGAACACCTCAGTTCTTTCAGTGACCGTGGGTCCAGTAAAGCCCTCGAAACGCCATGAATGAAAAATGAAAAGAGATGGTGATAATGGCATAAATAATTTAACTGAAAGCTTGTTTGTGATTGTAACACAAATTTACAATTTTTGAACGCTGTCCTACACCACCAACTCCGCGGGAGTCACTATAGTGCCACTAGTAGGCGCGTCAACATATCGGCACTAAGTCGTCTTATCATATTCTATTTAATTCCATAATATTTAGTCTCTTCTTTCTATTCGTTTCCGCATTGCCTCTGCAATAATATCTAAGATGAATAAATGAGTAGGATACATTTTCAAGAACTCGTCGAAAATCACCACTACGTACCAAGTATTCAGGCCCAGTAATTAAAAGTCTATGAAACATTCAATCTTTCTCCGCAGAGGTGATAACGCATCTGTAACCTTTTTCGTTAGAAGTTGGACTGTTAGATCGTTTTGTCCACTTTAGTTTTTTAATAAAAAAATATAAAATTAAGACATGTCAAGTTTACATATAAAAGATCATGATGATGATATTGATGATGATACACAAAGACGACCGCGTTGTCTTGTAGTCAGAGTGCCTACGCGAAAGAACGAAATATGGCAATTTATTTTTGGGTTTCATTTTATAAACAAAGAAACAAGGAAAGCGATACGTTGATACCTCTGGGGACAAAGATGGAATACCTCACAGCCTGTAATTATACAGATTCTCAATTTCACTGTTGGTCAGCATCAGTGAAAGTGAGATAATGGATTTCTATACAGAAAAGAAGTCCTATCCTTTTAGAGTAATTGAAATATTTGATAACGTGCTGCTCTAAGGTTTACTAGCAAAAATATTACTATGAAACACGTGATAGAGCCACACTGCAGCTATATTATGGTTGTAGCGTGAATAGGTCTGTTCGAGCGGGGATGGACCACGTTTTCACAGAATATCAGCGTAAAATAGCAGCCAAATGCGGCTGTGCTCCGTACGATGAGTATAGAGAACCGGACACTCTTTTAACTGGAAACGAGACATTCCGTCCTTAGACCACAGGGGTGACAAAGCATTTGCGTTTTGATTCATAATCGAGGACAAATATAGATGTCTATGAGCTACATCATCCACTTACTATCAGGTGGGCTATGTGCTAATTTATCACCCTTAAACCATACATAATGTGTAATAATATAAAAACTTCAATGAATTTCCATATTACACAAAAATAGTTTCGTACAATATAATAAAATCGTGAGGACAGAGTTGCGTGCTTTTGTTAGTAAAATTTAATGAGAAAGAGGTCATGGTACATGTTCTACTGTTATTTTGTATCAATTACCTTTATAAGCACTTTCAACCTTTAACGCTGAAATTCCTTTTAGACTTTTCACTTGATAAGCTCTCGCCTACATAAGTTAATCATCATTAAATGTAGAAAAGAAATATTTTTATTATTTGAGTTGCTATAAGTACCTATTTCTATACTGCAAGACCGCGGTAGCTCACAGGTTAACCTAAGTATTCCGCACGAGCGTGGTTCTTCCAGAGTTGAAACGATCTAATCCTGATTCAACTATAGAATTGCCAAGTTACTATTTTTTTACAATTCTCAGTTAGTTAATTCGCTTAACTAATATATTAATTGCGCTGACTATGGCTTTACTGCATGGCGTTACCAATTCTAGGATACGACAAGTGGTAAAATTAAAAATGTTGAACAATCGACTTTAAATAAAATGAGAACATCATCAATGTATTCTAAGCCAACTAATAAGGATAACTCAAAAACTACTGGTCAGATCTTGATCAAATTTATATGGAAGAACTTATATGGAACGACGAACGAAATTTATATAGAAGAACACGAGAAGCACCAGCTTTCAAATAAAGAAAGAATCATCAAAATCGTTTCACCTGGAAAAGTTTTGAGGTAACACACGTTAAAAAACATACAGTCGAATTGAGTACCTCCTCCTTTTTGAAGTCGGTTAAAATGGTTACCTACCTTGGACTATGTACCTACATAAGCAACTTTCATATGAACAAACCACCAAATCAGAAACAGTTATCTGTAGATGTCATACAAGCAATTGTTCCGTGCGGGATTCGAACCCGCGACTCCGTAACGCTGCAACCAAATGTTTAGCGAGCCGACACTATTGACAAGTATGAGCAAGAGTAAGAAAAAACGCTCGTCAGCTGGCACATTCTTACACTCTTTATTATTATTTAAATTCTTGACTTATTAAAAAAGGAAGTGAATATAACACTACAGCTCAATTCTAATAATGTTGCAATTTATGTTAATACCAGTAGTTATAACGCACACACCAATAATCATTTTGTTTGCTGCGACTTATTGACGATACCCTGTATAAACTCCAATATAAATGGCATAAAGTAGACGAAATAAGATCCGATATTCAGAACCTAATGTTCTAAGTTTAATTAGTTCATATCCTAAAACAACCACGTGACGTATGTTTATCTTTGCTGTTAATACAGAGATAAAATCACTCATTTCGTGATTAAAATAGAAATCATATCATCGCTATCTACGCGCGCAAAAAGCTCCGGCATAGTAATTGGAAAATAACCTAACTCGACCTATGGGAGTGGCGAGTGGTCGCTACGATAGACGAAGACAGACTATCGCTGGTACAATGCGAAAGAAAAAGATAGAAAGACGTGACAGTGCTGGTAGGCGGGACGAACTCGTGCGAACGCATCCGAATTAACACGAATCAAAAACGCCCAGTTACCGATCCTCGCGCATTGTAATCGACTAGACGAGATGAACCTAAGTTACTTCTACGAAACATATATCTAAAATAAATCAGAGAGATCTTCGAATACTGGCTACCGAAACAATGCCAGCCGTTCGAGCAATGCGGCTCCATTATATACGTATTATCCAGTGAACATGTGCTTATTGGTAAAATGGATGACTTTTCTAGAATGTCGCGATTACGATATCTTTTATAGTGGCTGTTGGCTTGGTAGTGATTTGTGTTATGGGAATTTCTAACTACTGAGATAATAGTTTAATGTGCAAATAAAGTTACCTATGGTGTACACTTAGTGCACATTCTACCGATGACCTTATTCCCTATAGAGAATGTTGTTCTGATTTCTATTATCTATCATAAATAAATTCCTATATTCACAGTTCCATGTCCGCGACTTGGACACAATAGCGAAACAATCGAAATGTTAATGTAAGGAAATGGTTAAAGTACAAGTGTTTTTATTACTTGGGCTGGGGTCATGCATAGATTACTTCAAAAAGGTCTTAAGATAAATGAATAGATTGACTTCATGTGTCCTCGGAATATGTTTAATCCTTTAGATAAGCCGTTTTCCTTGAGTTGCGTTTTTTCACTACAGAGGACGTCAGCACTTATAATCGCGATTAACAATAATTCATGCGGTGCCGACGGCGGGAACTAAACTCAGGTTATCCGCGAACTAGGGTAATTCCGGGGGAGATAGCCGTAAGGAAGAAATGGAAAAAAAAATCATAAATTCACTTCCTAAAGTGCACTACTTTCTCGTTATTACAATTCGTGCAGTGAGTGTGAACGACGTTTCGCTTGAACTCCGGCGAAAAAAAAACAAAATGTAAGTAAAATGTAGGTACTTAGGTATATTGATTTGTATGGAACTTAATGTTTAAAAAAAAGTAAATCATGGACTGATTACATTGAAGGAGAAAGGAGAGGAAGAGTTTAATGTCGAAAGTTTAATTAAGAGTTGATTTTTATTAATTAATATTTGCAGTTTAAATTTTACTGGCTTCCGAAAAAACTACGACCAACTCCCCAGGACTTACACTATGAAATTTTAAGGCATGAGATAGCGTGACTGTTTATAATTTTTTGTTTTTAAAATTTACATGTAACAGCGTTAATTATACTTACCTTAAATACTTAATAATTAATCGTATTGCACACGAGTTGTTTTAAATGTTTTGAAATTGCATTGCTACCAAAAAATAAAGCTTTATGACTTTGTTGTTTATTGTAATAATTGTAAATGGACAATTGACTCAAAATGTACAATTAGGTACCTACCACTTAAAAATTCAAACAAACACAAAGTGCAAACATTAGTTTAACCCTTTCGCTCACCCGTGTACCCCATAGTTCATTGCTACTCTCTAACTATCTACTATTGTGTCTGCGAATCCGACAGTGAAAGTGTTAAAGCAACTTACAACATTCAAGTAAGGTTACCGGAATCATCGGGGGCATTTACAATCATATTGGATCAGTATCAAAGTCAAAGGTAACCAACATCTTAATGAGTGGCCTTTACAAAAAGTCAACTAACTCTGGTTTACCTTCGCGTGGTTCAAATTGATTTAGCTGTGGTAGTTAAAATTGAACAAGCACGGGGCCATGGGGTCGTTTAATACTTTCAAGTAATTGCTACCTGCTGACTTCGAGGTCTAAACGGGTCACTGGCCATGGATAGGAAGAAATAATTAGGCTGTTACAACTGAACACATTGAGAAAGGGAAAAGGTCAATGATTCCGATGTTAATAAAACAATATGAACCCGTAATGTAATAATAAGACTTCTACAATAAAATGGAACGTGCATGAATGTGATGTATAGTAAAGTTACAGACCAGCGATATGACGAAAACCCGTCGAAAGAAAGAAAGTTTATCAGCTTATCTCAACTTTGATAATATCACGCTATACGGCAGAATTATACATATTAATAGAAATAAATGTCTGTATATATTTATTTTGGGTGCTACTACTTTCATTAATACACAGATTATTATAACAATAAGTATATATCAATGATAAGTAATAACAATAAATATTAAGTTTGACAGCTTTAGAGCTCTATAAAGAAGGTTTATTTTATATAATATGTAAGATAGGTACGGTACGGTACGGATATACGTAAGGAACTTAGAACAAGGCTTGTTTGTTTCCCTCCTGGATAAAATCCTTGTGATGCTTTAAACATATAATAACTTTTCGAATATCCTTGGGTCTAATAAAATTTTGTGTACTACCAGGAAGGTCTTCTAAATATCTAATGAAATACAAAAACTATAGATCTCGTGCGTCCTTATTGGGGCCATAAATGATTCCACCCTTACCAACTATAAAAGCACAATTTATCTCATCGTAAGAGCAATCAAGGCACCGTTAAGTAAACACGGGCTTGTGAGCGTGTCCACGGGCTAACTTATGGCTTTGTAAACATCGTCAGTTTAATGCTGTTTGTTGCAAATCTTTCGTTGGTTAGGGCGAGTCTGTAACAGTCCACTACTTGCCATGGTCTTCTCTCATTGTAGGAAGGATTTAAATTAATTAGAATTAGGTTAATTAGATGATATAGCAGACACGCGTTATTTAGTTCGCTTTTGTGTAACATTTAGAAAAAAATATAGTGTGAAACAAAGATTCTGCTGGTCAGAAAAGTCCTCAGTTTCAATGCTTGTGCATCACTGTACTGTGCATACTCTACTGTCGCCCGGGTAGTGGATACTCTTATGTCTTCTTTACGTGACACACTAAGAAATACACGGGAAACTGAATCAGTCGATAGGCAACAGCATCTTTCTCATAAAACGAAATAATAATAATAAAAAAAAAACTGCGGTTACCAACCCGCCTGTTAAACAAAGTATCTATGACAAATAACCCAAAGGCAATATATGGGGAAGACCTATGTTCAGCATTGGAATTTTGAATGATGATTGAATGGCTTTCTTTATTAAATTATCTTGAAGTTGACTGGACGCTTGCTTATAATTCCTTATCTCTTCTTTAGTGTTGTATATTTAAAAACCCTTTTGTTAAACTTCTTAGTGTCAGTGTTGCATTTTAGATATATATATATATATATATA
>DWHP01003367.1:0-13462 GCA_018247895.1 Parnassius honrathi
GTAGTATAGTTGTAGCACGAATGGGTCAGCTCGACCGGGGAAGGACCACGCTCTCACAGAATACCAGCGTAAAAAAGTAGCTTAATGCTGCTTTATTTCGTATGGTGAATGTAGAGAACCGGATACCCTTTCTACTTTAAACGAGGCATTCCATCTTAGTCCTCACGGGTGACAACGCATCTGCATTTTGATTTGTAATTGTGGATAGATGTAGATGTCTATGGGCCGCAGCAACCACTTACCATCAGGTGGACTGTGTGCTAGTTTGTCACTCTATACTATAAAATAAACTTATATTTATTTAAGGGGTATTCTAACGTCTTGATGTTAGATGATCGATCGAATGGCTTAGCGTAATCCTAGCATTCGGAGATCGGATGGTGCATGTGAGGTCGCCGGTGTTTGTACCCGAGGACAATCACGGAAATACTCACCTCGCACCGCTGACACGGAACAAAAATATTTATTCGAAGTTTGGCATAAAATAATCTATCTTCATTAGCCTATGGGTGTCATTAAATATGAGTTAAGTCTTTTCTTCCTACCATATCTAATTCTTTCATACTGTCGATGAGAAGGGAAAAGATGCGAAAAATTATATTTCATTACATACTAGCGAGCCGTGGTGGCTCAGATAGTTAACAATTGTGTGCGTGTAATTTTAAGTGCTAATTTATTACAAGCTCGGCGGTGAAGGAAAACATCGTGAGGAAACCTGTATGTCCGAGGAATAAGAAAAAAATAATAATTTGAAGACATGTGAAATTCGCCAACATGCATTGGGGCAGCGCGACGGACATTTCTTTGCCCTAAAACCCTCTCAGAAATGAGGGGAAGCCTGTGCCCAGCAGTGGGACGTATATAGGCTGTAAATTTACTTTGCTTTTTTTTACACACTAGCGACCTGCCCTGTCTTTGCATGGGTGTTATCTGGGCCTCGACTGCAGCGCCAGCTATTGGGTACAAATGTAAATTTAAACCATCTAGGGAACCACTCAAATACACACAAAAAATTTGATCAAAATCGGTCGAGCCGTTTTTTGAATTTTAGCGAGACTGACGGACAGTATCTTTGTTTATAATTGAATTTGGTCAAATATTTCAGTTGGGCTATGTCCAGCAGTGGACTGCCAAATGATGACGATGATTATGAAATATTAAAATTGCAAAGCACTCGATATTCGATCGCCTGGCAATTGTATAAATCCCGTAGTATCATCTCATAGACTGGGTGCTCGCCAAAAACCTTAGAAGCTCGAGTTGGATCCCTACCAACATAACTGAAATCATAAAGTGCAACCGTAATTATTAACTGCGATTTGTTAAAGTTTTAAAAGGTTATTAATTTTTTATTAACATGATAAATTAGTCCATTAACGCTTCAAAAAATATTTTGAGGACGATAAGAAAAGGCTTAATTTTATTAATCGACTGAAACAAGAAAAAAATAAAACTATTTTTTATACCACATCGATAGTGAAATTGATCATTAAATCGATTAAGATTTAAATTGAGCACCGGACCTTTTTTATCATTCGTCGTAACTTTGTTCGTCAACCAATTTAACCATACGCCACCGGATAGAAAATTACTGAAGCTCTTTGAAACCTGTAACTTCAAACAAAAATGGCCACTGACGATTTCTCGCCACAAACTTCCACAACCTGTAATGCTACAAATACCCTGTTGTTACACCCACTGTTGTATTACTGGTGCCCTTCGACCAGTAAAACAGCTGAATGGAATTCTGCTTGAAGACAGAAATAGATAAAAGGATTGGTACCAAACCTGACGAAATTGTGAACACAAACGCGCCATACCTGATTGGGATCCAGAAACTGGATTGCTGAAATTAATGAACGAACAAAACAGTTAAGTGTGAGCTTATCCTAACAATTAATCTGGCCAGGCCGGTGGCATAATTACCACTGAGCAATGACATCAACCGAGCGGCGCCGGCGCAATTGCTCTGCCACGCGTCGCGACCTTCCGTACTCTGCTCCCTTAGTGATGACCATCGGTATACAAAGTCCTGGTCTTTTGGGACTTTATTTTTTAACTTAATTAAATAAAGTAATTAAAGGCTTAGTATTGTCATTCATCGTGGAAATGCTGCCAGTGTTCTTCGCGTTATACCGAGCGGAGTATATAATAATATTTTCGTTTTAATTTTTTATGGTTTTAATATTGCATATATGCGGATATTAAATATAATACTTTTAACTAAGCTCAAAATCACTAACTTGCAGATGTGTTACAATATATGATATTTTCTATTTTAAATAACACTGAATTTAATATTGATTATGGTATATATGATTTACGGTGTAGGTAGTATTTGCGGCATGAACATTTCTACTATTCCATATTTTCCCGTGATTGTAGTAAGAGATGACAGAGGGAGCAAAATCATCGACGGCAACATCCTTCAACTCTGTCGTCACCATGGTGTTGCCATCTATGGCAAATATCCCCGTGGACTTGTTAAAGGTTTTAATGATGATAATGATGATTATATATTAAGATTTACTATAATTACCACGCTCAGGAGACGAATCGTGATCGTAGTATAAGGTACGTGAGGATAATATGGCCACTTTAAGCTTTGCAGCCCTATAAAACCAAAACTAGGAGGAGGACAGAGACAAAAATACAAATTCGTATACTATAACTAATATATTAAGAAAAAAAGTAAACAAGCTTTGGCAATAATTAAGAACATTTCGAAAAATTAGCCTAAAAAAAACCAACGACACTACACACTACACAATACTAAAATCGACTAAAATATTTACTGTAATGTAAACTGTCAAAATGGCGTCGGTTAAGCAGCGCCCTTTTGACCCTTTAATATTTTATTGACTGATGAAGAGCTATCGTATCACAGAGTCACCTGTGCAAACATGGTTGTGGTTTCTGAGTTATAAGAAAGTGACCATATTAATCGGATGACCATATTACCCTCACGTACGTTACTCTATATATACAGGAAAACCCAATCTCACAAAATACCAACGTAAAATAGAAGCATATTGCTACTGTGTTTCGTATGCTGTGCGACGAGAACCGGAGACCCTTTTTACTAGCAACGGGACTAATTGAGGATATACATAATATAGAGATGTATTTGGGCCACAGCGTCAAGTATACTCTGTACTCGTATGTCAATCTTAAATTATATTTAAAAATTCACTCTTAACCTTTATCTATATCTATTGGGATACAGCAGACATTTTATTTATTCGTGTAATCTTATCAGAATCATGCTTCGTTAATCTTAGTGTCATCTAAGAGACCTCCATAAAACATGGGAACAAATTAAACAACAGATTAAATTTGCTTTTACACAAAGGATTTATTGGCATTGTTTTCTTACTTTCCGCTTATAAATTGCTTGTAAGGCATTTTAGCAATTTATCAGACTACAAAAGATCGTTATCTATGGATGTTCACTTTTGAGTACATTAACACTAACATCACTGATTGGTTAATCTTACTTTTAAATCGTAGATTATGATCACGTTGGACGGCATAAACACATAAAAATGTAAAGATTCTAAACACAATATCAGTTCATACATCCATATAAAAAGTATCTGTTCAATTAAGGAAAAGTGTGATAGCGGCGAAACAGAATCTATCACCCCATATCAACCCGTAAGTAACATGACATAAGAGGGATCGAAAATTCCAGAAAAAACCTATTTTTCCGATAGGTGGTGTATAAGTAATTAATCATGTCGTTAAAACTAAACGTAAAAAAGAAAACAGATTGGCGATGGAAAACACATCAACTAGGCAGGGCTATTATAATAAGTCGTAAGAAATCAAAAAATCAAAACTCTTTATTTTCACAAAATAGTGGTTTGTCATAGTAAACCGAGGTGGAACCGAGGTGGCGTCGGATAGCCGTCCCATCGGACTATGGAAGTGAGGGAATAGGATACCTACACCTGTGTTTGCACACATTCGTACACTATAGTTCTGTGCTATGCAGATGACTAGTCTTCTGTCTCATGTTTGCTTTCGTTTGAAAGCTCTCTCTCTCTCTCTCTCTAAGTCCTAGAGTAGGGGTAACAAAGAAATGACAATTACATACTAAGACTTTTCCCGTATCTTGGTTTATATTACATCCATAAATTTTAATAGAACAAACATTCAGGCTTGGAACAAGTATTTGTAGACCATACAAATACTTGTCGTTCTCCGTTGAGGCTTGCCGCCATGACCTGAATTATATCTTGAGGATATTGTATCATTATTTAAAAAATATCGTTTATTAGTTAACATGGTCCGCATTAATAATCATGTTCTAAAATATCAAAAGGCCAGCACTAACCGCTACGATCTGCAGACGCTGTTGGTAAACCAATGATAATTATATTTGGATTTACAGTTGTTTACTTCTCGCATCGGATAGCTGGAGAATAAAACCGACACATTCATGGTTTAATCGCCACATACATGAATTTCTACTTTCACGTATTTTATCTTTATAGATTGCAATTTACTAGGCTTCTTAAATTATTACAAGTATGATTAACATAAGTGACAATTAATATAGTTCATCGTTTAGTTAATAGTAGTTAGTTAGTATAAAACGGTAAAATCATTTTGTTATGCGTTTGTATCAATCACCCCATTGTGCCTCATGGATGGCGTAAGAGGCGACTATACAAAATGCCAGAAAGTCGTATGGCTTTCGATAAATATCTACCGGTACACCATTTCGTTTCCGCCGGACGTAAAAGTGACTTTATTTTTCTCTTTCAATTCATCATGTGTGAAAACTTACATATTTTTTAATGTAGCTACCTAAACTTGGCATTTAGTTTAGTTAATTTCTTTTTAGTTAAATTGTGAACCGCATTGTGAGTTATACATTAATTTTTTAACGTTATATAATTGTATAATTCATATTCTAAGATTATATTGTTTGTTCTTAGCTGTTAATTAATAAATTATTATTAGCTATTCCTTTAAAATAAAAAAAATCCAGATCAGTGTTCCACAGTTCTTCGAATTTTGCTGTTTCGTGGTAAACCAACAGTTTTTATTCATATAACTGGTCCTTTCTTTCCAATTTGAGAAATTAGGCGTGGCTTTATGTATGTTTTTACATACAGTCATTGTACGAGCCAGCTCATACATTCTTCACTCGTTGGCTATTAATTTTACGCCGTATACATTCGAATTGCCGAGAGTTTTATATTCGGTTATATTCGGTCATCAGTCGCACCGTAAGCTCTCATCTATCATTATAAACGTAGGATTTTTAATTATTATTACAGTTACCATTTTTAAATTAATAAAGTCTTTCAGTCTTCTCTTACTATCTGTCTTTCATTTGTTCCAGGTTATCAAAGTCCACTGCTGAACATAGGCCTCCCTATAGATTACCTCATAGGGGGGATACATGCCATAGTTGCCACTCTTGGCAGGTGGGTTGTCGACCGCAATTTCTTTGTAGTTGTTATTAGAAGGCACTTTCACCCATCTCCTGGATTGTTTCCCTCTGTCGTCTCTTACCACACGCACGGGAAGATGTGGAGTAGTGGATATCCTTACACCACCGCTATAAGTTTTCTAACCACTATTCAATCCCTATAACATAAGAATCAGTTGCTTGTTTTAACGTATCTATCTAGAGTTAAGACCCAACCTTTTGCAAATATGCGAACGACGGGTTATCACATCAAATACGCCTCAATGCCTGTCTTTTTTTCCTGTGAGAGCAACTCTGCAATCCTTTATGTCTGCTGTACGAAAGGGTTGGCTTCACTGAGGAAGGACCACGCACGAAAAGAATACCAGCGTGAAATAGCTGTATAAAGCTGATGTGTTTCGTATGGAAGTGGCAGGAACCGGTGACCATTTAAACTGGTAATGAGGTATTCCATCTTATTTCTCAAAGGTGATAACATAATTAACTTTTGATACTTAATCGAACAAAGAAGTAAATGTCTATTGGCCACATTATCCACTTACTATGATGGGGCTATGTGCTCATATGTTACGGTTTCTTCTATATAAAAAATCAATATAAAAAATATAAGAAACCGATTTAACCACTAGTCACTTTTAAGTAGATGTGAAATTATGGATTCTTCTATGCGGCTATAACAACGAAAACAAACATTTTCTTCTTCTTCTATAGCTGTAATATCTGTAAATGTTTTTTGCTCAATATGGGCCTATACCGATGTAGAAATAACCGACGTGATCGTCACGCTTAACAAACGGATTGACAATCGCAGTACGAGACTCCTTCGCCCATCCCTGGTCTGGGTTTTTTATTAATTTTTAGTGCGACCGACGCAGAAGGTACTTTAGTTTCTCAAACTCTTGCGATGGTATTCTACTCTTGAGGTAAGTCATAAATTTGTTGGTATATTATGGTTGTGGCACGAATAGGTCGGCTCTACCGGGGTAAGACCACGCCCTCACAGTATACAAGTATAAGTAGCTTAATACTGCTGTGTTCTGTACGATGAGGTTGAGAAATGGAAACCATTTTTACTGGAAACGAGACATTCGATCTTAGTCCCCAAGAGTGACAACGCTTTTGCATTTAGATTCTTGATTGAGGATATATGTAGATGTCTATGGTCCACAGTATCCACTTACCATTCGGTGGACTGTGTGCTCGTTTGTCATCCTTATTCTTTTAAAAGAACTTACTCAAACGGACTCCTTGGAAAAAAATGAGTCCTATCAAGAGCCTAATGCCAAGCCGTTGCGCTATTTGTTCTATAATTCTTTTATTGTAACTTATAAAACCAAGACTTGTAAACAAGCATACTAGTTATAAATAACATTGAAAAATATTTTTTGGGAAACATGTTAGAAGCAGCCTATGGATAAAGTACACGAAAAAATCTTACGACGCCCAACGCATTCTATACAATAACGCCTTCAGGGCACTGATGAAGCTGCCACACTACTGTAGCGCATCGAGGATGTTTGTGTCAGCGAATATAGACAGACAGACTCGCGGCGATCATTCAGAAGCGAATCGCGACCCTGATGCACTGCATACATCTCCAACAGCTACCTGATCTAGATTGTCCTATAATGCGACACTGGACCAGGCTGCATGTTGGGCACTCCGGATTTAAACCTAAATTTAGATTCCGTTAGAACTGTGTATCTGTTGTGTTTTATTTGTGTCATCATCATCACCATTATTACAGCCCTTTACAAGTCTATTGCTAAACATAGGCCTCCCCCAAGGAATGCCATAAAGCACGGTCCTGAGCCACCTGCAAACATCGACTACCTGCATGTCTTACCAGGTAGTCACTCCATCTAGTAGGGGATGCCCTACACTTCACCTGCCGGTACGAGACTGCCACTCGAGAACCTTTTTCTCCATCGGTTATGGGTTCTTCGAGCTGTATGAAGCGCCAATTACCACTTCAGCTTGCGGATACGTGGGCTATGTCAGTCACTCTGGTTCTACTGCGGATATCCTCATTCCTAAGTTTATCACGCAGAGAAACTTCGTGCAAAGCCCTCTCAAAAGCTCACTGAGCAACTATGAGCTTCCTTATACGGCCGTCAGTGATCGACCACGTCTCAGATCCCTAGGTCATCACTGGCAACACGCACAGGTTTTACAATCTAGTTATGTGGTTTTGGAGAGAGGTGTTTGTGTATTTTATGTGAATATAAGTTACTGAATTAATGTAACTGATATAAAATTGACATTATAACTTAGATTTAATATTTTAATTTCGATGTGTACCTATCTATGACTTGTGATATGTATTGGTTCCGAAATTAAAGATTTTTTTTATTTAAAGTAAAATTCGCCTATCTCGTCTGTCTCGCCTGTATTGTATCAAATACTAAGAATATATTAATAAAATTAAAGAGACTTGTTATTTAACTCAAATATTTTACTTTTATTAGCTGTTACAAGTTGTTGCTTTATTATCTCAGACAATCACAAGTTAAGATATATTATACCGCCACAACAACAGCAGAAATATTCGCAACCGGTTGTTAAACTGCAATTTGTTGTAAGTAATCGATTTTTGATGAATCCCACTGCTCTGAGTAGTTCGTAAATTGGCCGACTTACTTTTTACAACTATATTTAAAGTAATATTGATAACTTCTGAGTAATATGCTCGGTTCGTGCGGTTTCTGATATTTTTGAGTTCATGATACTTTAAATGATTTCAGATATTCGTGCTATTATTATAATTTTTACGTGGTAGAGCCACGCTGCAGTTATGTAATGGTTGGTAGACGAATGGGTCGGCACGAATAGTGTAGGACCACGTTCTCACATAATATCGGCTATAATAGCAGTAATGCAGTGCTTTTGTATGGTGAGAGTAGAGAATCAGAGACCCTTTTACTGGAAATGAGGCAAAGGGGTGAAGACTTGCCGGCCGCCTGGTTTTTCGATAGTGAAAAGGGGCGGAAGGAATGGCATGTAATTCCTGCTCACCCTCTGAAATGCATCCGATAGAATACCGAGAGGCTGACAAAATTAGTTTTTTTTAAACGGTTATTCCTCCATTTACCGAAAGCCATAAAAATGATCGTTATACACACGGGACGAAATGAGACGATGGAATCTCTTACGTTATATTCAAAACTTTTTAAATTATTGACAAATACAAACTGTTACATAATTAATCGTAAATATCAAGTATATGATTGTGATAATGATATTTTAATTTCGATGTCTGATTAATAACAGTCATTAGATACAACTCAACGTTTTTATCTTTTTAATATTTTCTTTAGAGTGATTTAAAATAAAATTATTTTTTACGTATAACATTAAGGAATAAGCTAGAAATGGTTGTGTTACGGGTGGTTCACCTCAGAAGTCTGATGGCAGATTCGAACCCACGATAAACAGAAAAGGCACATACAATTCTCTATATAAATTTTTACAATATTAACGTGACACTAGAGCTACCAATATTCTATTTAATAGATAGAAGCTACTGCTGCCTATGGAGATCAACAACAATCTTAAAACGAAGAAGGCGAACAGATGCGTTGTCACCCCTGAGGATTAATATGAATCGTCGTAGTACATGTGAAAACTGAATTCAGTCCTCACTAGCATGAATGAAAATGTCAATTTATAATATTATTATACCATCATCAACTGAGAACGAAAATATCAAGAGAAGGAACACCAACTTGTCTAAGAAATATTTCGAGTATATACTCGATATATTATGTACTGAAGCAACGAGGCGAATTTTTCACTACTCCAAAAACCATCTCAAATACAGTACAGAGACATACACAGGATTTACTCGAGTTGTAAATTTAGTAGAAAGTTGTTAAGTTCACGACATATTTAACTCTAAACGTCCTTGCAGTCAAAACGGGGTCTTTTCGAGATTCACAAAAACCGGTCTTGGAGGCAAAGAGGCTAATGCATGATTTTTTGCATTACCGGTGGAACTGGAGTTGTGCACGAACAAATTAAGTCTCGTATAATTTAGCGGAGAGATCGCGTTTTTGCGGCGAACAAAAGAAACGCGAGAACTTCGCTCGAATGCATTAATTTGACAAATTCGAGAACCTTTATGGCGCACGCAATCATGTTTTATTTTTATCAAGGTCATTTGTAACTCCACTATTGGACAAAGAGTATTTGCTTTCAATATTTACTAATCATGGACAAAAAGGTTGGTGAGCGCAGTGGCGAAACTCTTATACTGGCACTGCAGTTCCTCATCACCAGTGTAAGAAATTTGGGCCTTTTATTTTTTTGTATGCACCCATGCGCTGGTCAAATGCCGTCTGCATTTGAGGAGGGAATTTGAGGCAAAAATTAATTGTTACTGATTCAATAATTGGAAACGATCATTTTATCAAATTATTTATAAATTCTATTATTGTGTTTTACGGATTTGACTGTTTACGGATTAGTAAGCTTAAGCGGGAATAGGTCAGCCACATAGCTCAAAGAACCGACAACTGATGGGGGAAAAGAATCTTAAGTGGCTGCCCGGTACTGGTAGATGAAGTGTAGCCCATTAGATGGAGTGGCCACCTTTTACGACATGCAGGAAGTCGATGGATGCAGGTGGCTCAGGATAGTGCTTTGTGGCATTCCTTGAGGAAGGCCTATGTTCAGCAGTGGATTATGAAGGGCTGTAATGACGATGGTGATCTTCTTGTGGGTGTCTTAAAAGGCAGCCAAGATGTACTAAACCAAGAGATGGAACTAAGAATTTGACTTTAAATATCTTCCTAATAATAGATCAAAATAATAAGAAACTGCAGTAGCCTGCCCGTCTGCCAATCGCAACGTGGCAACAATGGCAAACATTGCTCCTATGAGTTAGGATATAGGGGAGGCCTATGTTCAAGAGTGGACGTTCGATAGGATTTTAAATACGTATGAATTTATGCATTTATAACCTGATGAAGAAAGAGTGACATAGCAAATTCATGCCGTAGAAGTTTGTAGAACAGTTAGCAGGGATACCCCAAATGTTTATCAACCAAATTGGCGATATAGTGAAAATGGGCCAAGTTAAGAGAACTCTTAACCGACAAGCAAGTATGCGTAGATGGATATATGGAAGTCCGTAGTTTCTGCCTACTCCTCTGGGTAATATGTCACAAACAATCTTCACAATGGCTGGGATAATTTTAATGTAATTTTCAGTTACTAAAAGCCACACGGCTTCTCACGTTGTGTGATATCACAAGCCGCCCCGCGCCAAACCGAGGGCAACCACGCGACATAGGTCCCGCGATACCAGTTCACTGAAGAGCTGGCAAAACAAGTTAGCCAAGCGTCAACCAACATCAGCTTAGGCAAATTGGTACAAGGCGTGTGCTACAGTCTTCATGTGTCAAGTTTGAACGAGTGAACATACTGACACGGCCATCTAACATGTGACCGAGTGTAGGCGAACGCCTTTGATTTGTTTGATTTGTGGAGAAAAAGTTCCGAAGTGAGAAGAGTCGTGGCGAGCGATTCTAAGTGGTGGTAAGGCACGCCAAACAAACCGTATACACGTTGGCGCCCGCCTACACTCGACCAGCTAGGCATGCTACGATTAGCAACGGCGAAACTAGGCAAATCCACTGTCTATACGTTTGTATTCGCCTAAATTGAAGCAGTAAATGACTTGCATGGTCTAAACAACACGTGACATTCCTGATCTATCGGGCAATTTTCGATTCAAAACTTTTCTTGGTGTAAATAGCAAATACAATTTTCTTACGGAATTCTTGAATTCAATTGAATTTTCTCTTCATTTGCAGACACGGGGGCAAAGAGTGTGTTGATCGTTGTTGCTTTTCTGAGGCACGAAATATTGAGGTAACATTGTAAAAGAAAGTTGTTCAATCAAAAAAATGGATAGCAAGAAGAGAGGTTCGTGGAGCATCCGACAATCTTTGTGTAAAGTTAAAACACAGAAAGCGAAGATAATTTTAAGGATATTTATTAATTCGTGTGAATAGATACTAGTTTTATAATTCGTTAGATAAAGTTGGTTATTCTATACAAAAGTAAAACACAACAATGCGTAATGCTATTCTTGCTCAGACGAAACTAGAATCAGAGCTCCACAGAACTAGGAACAGAACTTGAAGTTCCTGTACAAATGCTGCTAATGCAGTATTACGTACCTACATCACGATTCTTACAATTTACATTTTCAATATCACATAAACACTCATGACTTCGATAAATCTCAATGAACTTAACCTTAAATCGACAAAATCGAATTTTAAAACTTTTTGACTCATTTTTAATAAACACTTCTCTTCGAAAACTTTCAACACTAGAATCAAAAATTCGCCAATGCAAATATGTGAATTATTGTGTATTATTTGAGTATAGCATGTATGTGCATATTTTTCCGAGCATATATTATTTCAAGAAGTATCACACAAGAAATACTAATAGAAATAGTCGAAATGATATGACACAGCGACAAATTCACCGCCTTGCGCTCGCTCAGTTTGCCAGGAGTGCGCTCACGGTGCGCCTTTACGTTACAGACTTGAGGATCAGACGCGCTATCACATGAGTAACGATTTCTTTACTCATGTGGCGCTATCGCACGCTAGTCCGCGTTGCTTCGAGCTACTTACCTTCACTTAGGTCGTAGGCGGAGCTGGCGTGATGCGATTTGGTATATCACTCGCCGCGTCAAGCCAGCTTCAATGCGTGATATCACTAGCCACCCCGTGTAAAATTTCAAATTTCCAGTTTTTTTTTTCAAATATACTACCATTCTGAAATGAGATTCCTCTGACCGAAGAAGAAATTGCGAAAGAACCTCCACCGGTATCCTTTCTTACCATTTTTTAAAGAAAAAATTACGATAGCATAGTAATACACAAGAAAACAAAAACAGGCTTATTTTCCACTGAAACATGTTCTATGATGCACTGGACATGCACTGGACATGCACTGGACTGCACATGGAGTGGACGTAAAAACTTTTGGATCTTATCAATGCTTAGCAAGTCGTTCAAGGTGGCAATCAAACCTCCACCGGAGATTCTAAGCTCTTCCTGCCTGAGCTATGCTACCTTTCTTCGTATGGGAGCTTATCGCTACCGTTGCCATTCTTGGTAAACAGGTTACCAAGAATTGCAACAGTAGCACCGTAGATTTTAACGAGAAAAAAAGATTCTCGTACCGGGTAATTGAAGTGTTAGGTGGCCCTCAACTTCATGAAGTGATGACCTCGTAAAACATGTAACAAGTGGATGGATGCAAGTAGCTCATGATTAGACATGGAACGAGTAGTGATTCGCCGAGTACTCGGCCGAACACTCGGCTTTAATAAAAACGCGGTAGTGGACGGCACGCGGTTATTTCCGTTACACAGCGTTAGGGGTGAAACGATACGAGTAAATACAAGTACTTACTTAATACTTTTCTTTCGATGCCAAGTACTTTGCTATCGATACTTTAAAACTGAGTACCAAGTAGTATCGAAAGAAAGGTACTTGTATCGGTACTCGATCAGTTACACACCCGCGGACGCTGTTGATAAGTGTTTACTGATTACTTGTCAAATAACTCATGTTCGAGAGTTTGCTTTCGAAATGCGAAAATGACTGCTTATAAAAATCGTTTTATCGAAAAATATCTAGAAAAATTATTGATCTTAGGAAACACATAAAAAATTCATTCAAAACATGTTTCTGAAAAAAAAAGAAGCTGCTGATGCATCAACTAGTTGCCAACCTAATGATTCTAAGAATTCCGCTGCAGCAGAGTTAGATCATTAGTTAAGCGTACCAAGGGCCGCAAGACATGTAATTAAACTTTATTAGAAACAAATCCATATAAATGGTGGGTTTCTAATAAAGGCTATTATCCCATCTTGGAAAAAGTTGCGGCTCAATACTTATCAACAGCCGCCAGTACAGTTTACAGTGGACGGCTTTTTTCAGAGGAGTATTTAGTATATGAAGCAATAAGGAGCAAACTAGACCCAAA
>DWHP01003368.1:0-13462 GCA_018247895.1 Parnassius honrathi
ATAGAGAGTTATTAAGCGAAGAGGGGGGAAGCGTTACAATACAAAGAGCCCTAAGCACCATAAATAACTGGTGTAGCGATAACAGTTTATAATTTAGTGCCGATAAAACAGTAATGATGCCCTTTACCAAAAAGAGATGTTTGGACAAATCCTGGGACTAAGCAATTCAAGGATGTGTTTTTAACATCGGCAGACAGGGATTTCCAAAGAATTATAGCCTCAACTGTGAAAAATAAATTTAAGAATCCCGTATTATGTTTTGTGTTACAATTCTAAAGAGGGTTAGAGGGACGAGATTCACGGTCGAAAGTTAACCGTAGAAAGTGAAAGTTACCTTTTTTGCGAAACGTGATTAAAATTGCGTGGCGTTTGTATAACATTTGTGTATAGTACTTTTATTGAAAAAGTCAGCAAAGCATATACATACTTCTTTACAATTAAGTCATAAGCCTTCATAACATTGTTCAAAACATTTTATGAAATTAAGGAATACGGTAATTTCTGATCTGAAACGAAGTGTAATTGAAGTAAAATGTAATTGGTATAAACAAATACATGGTTTTCTATGGTTATATAACTTGGTTATCTCATACAGTTAAATCGATCATTCAAAATATGACATGTGTCACGGATTATTGATGATATACTATTTGAAGAGTGTGATTTTGGATTTTTATACACCTATTCTATTTTATTTTAAACGGGTAGTGGTGATATAAGAATATCCACTACTTCATATCGTCGCGTGTGCGTCGTAAGAGGCCACAGAGGGAAATTGAAACAGGAGATGGGCAGTAGGTACCTGACAATCTTTCAAAATCATAAAAATCCGGGGTTGATAATTCACACGTCTCTATGTTCAGCAGTATACCTTAACTGGCTAACGGATGGATGCAATTGGTGTCGATTTTTTTCTTTACTAAACAAGGCGTTATTCGATTTGTCAGTTTCATTCACATGAAATACAAGTACGAGTTAGTCTCAAACTGTTTTTGGGATGTGCGAGGTAATATTTTTTTTCCTCATAAGGAATTTTATTCTACCTAAAAAGAGTAAATACTTAAGGTAAAATAAAATCCGAAAGAAGATAAACATTTTGTTTCCTTAACTGTAGGTCCCTCGAGAAAAATACAACATAGAAGAACAAATGACTAAACAGATTTAAAATAAACATAGCGTATAACGTAACTGGGTGATTCCACTTCAAAAATATTAATTTGAATCACACACACATCATTAAACACATTTAAATTAAAGAATTACAAAAAAAACTTTGCAATCAAGTTTTAAAATGGATGTGTGTTTACAGTTATGAATTATCGACGACGTAGTCTGGTCATCAGAACTCCTGGCATTTAAATCGTGTTCACTAGGTTCGTATTGTCTTACAGCTAATTACCAAATTACACAAACCTGCGAGGCGCGTACATTGCAACGCTAGTAGCATTACTACGCAACTTTATCGAATAAGTAACATCGTCTGCGTTCCTAATTTTTGTTTGTGTAACAGCAGTTTAATATTTTAAAATATAATAAAAATATAAAAGCATTTCTTTAAAAACATCAAGATCTTTTAAAATCTTCTTGATGAAAATAGGTGACAAGTCAAAGAAAGAAAGAAAATAAAAGTGAGACAATAGACAGATCTGCGGGTAAGTTTATTGAATCCATTAAGATTATGAGGTATCCATTGAGATATATTTTTTTGACAGCCAAGAGCATGAAGATACACAACGTTGAACGGATTGTTGTAGCCGATTGTTTCTGCTATTTCCAAGTAGAAGCATCCGGTTTCTCTTCTAAACAATGCAGTAAAGCTTCATTGACCTTAGCTATCACTTTATCACTTGTCACAATTGGTCACTTATAATAAATTTGCGGAACTCGTAATAAATAAAGGCAGCCCATCATCACGATCACGGAATTTTCAGTTTGGGGCTCTGCGGATCACTTCACTATCATTATTTGTAATTCTAACGACGGGGTCTAGGGGGTCTAATACTTGCAAACTAACCCGCCACAACTTTTGTTCAAGGACTCCGAACACATGCTACACCATGAGTAAATCGCTCCACATGTTGATAGAGCCTCTTCTAGTCAATCTAAAAGAGGTGAATCTAATTCGCTAAATCTGCAAATTTTCTGCTTCATATCGTAAATCGGAGCTATCATTGATTTAGAAACACGCGTTGATCGTTAGCGCTGATGATTATATATTTACGTTCTTTATTATTTACATGGTAGGAATATGTATCGTAACCTCCAGAACGCTAACTTCCGTCGGTGGACCTCCTTTTCTCTCTGAAAATTAAACTTACATAGGCCCACATACTCGTTGTAAACTTTAAGCGTAATGTTCTCAACAACTGGATTAATACATAAACACCTGACTTTTGTGTTTTCCATGTTCATTTTTTTTTCTTTTTCGTTGCTTTTCCTATCCATTGAAAGACACTGTAGACGTAATTAAACATAGTACTGAGGTTTTCCGGCGATTGTACTATATAGACTATATTTTTCGACAAATCGAAGGTGAATGATGTACTCGCCATTGCTGTTGACATCGTATCTCTGCGAAACATATTCTTGTTTGCTCTTTTAATTGGTTAATTACTACACATATTTCTTTCCTAGGTATAATAATTTTTAATACTCTAAGTTGTAGTGTGTAATCCGGTATATCCAGTTCAGATAAGTTTTCTACCTCCGCCCATAGCAAGTTATCTTATATAATATTAGGGACTCCACAGGGGATTTTTACATTGTCACTAATTTACTAAACGGTGTTTAATACTTTATGAAACATTTTTTTTTTATAATAGCTCTAAGCTTATCAAAGAGCCAATCAATACGAACCCTCTATTAAATCTCTCGTCTATTATCAAACCTAGGTATGTACATTTGTTGACCTATTTGACAGTTTCTCTGGTAGCTATTAAAAAATGTGTCGAAATATTTTCAAACAAATCGATAGTAGTGCCCCTTGTTGCATTAATGTCGCGATTCATATTACAAAACATACCACCATCTGCTGAATTTGTTTCAATTTCGTCATGTTCTAAATTTTATAGCAGTACGGCAGTAAGGTACATAATAAAATTTACACATTAAGTGTTTTACTTTGACACAACTTCAAATTGTTATGTTAAGCTTACACGCTTTCCAAGTCTTGGCAAGCTTCCACAAGACCAAATGATATACAAATGCTAGGCATGCTCAGAAAAGAAGAGCATAACGGACACCGAATTTGTTTCGGCTATTGCGTTTGGTTTCTTTAACTGATATTTTGATAATATAGGTTAACAAACGAGCACACAGTCCAGGTAATTGGTTGCTGTAGCCCATAGACATCTACATCTACCCTCGATTACGAGTCAAAACGTAGATAGAGACCTGTAAAGACTAAGATGGAATGCCTCGTTTCCAGTAAAAAGCGTCTCCGGTTCTATACATTCACCATACGAAACACAGCAGCGATAAGATACTATTTCACGCTGGTATTCTGTGAGAGCGTGGTCCTTCTCCGGTCGAGCCGACCCATGCCTGCTAGAACTATACTACTAATATAGCTGCAGCATGGCTCTACTGTGTATAAACTTTTGCATTAATTCGCCAAAACGACACCAGTAATCCGCCACTTTCTTTTTTACTTTATGATCGAAATGTTATACTTATTAATATTGCATGGTTCCACCCATTCAATACAACCTATAAATATCCACCGCCATATATTAGCCTCGCTCACAGATTGCCTTACACGGCTGCTTCTGCCATAGTTGCCACGCTTGACAGTTGGACTTGCAAACGCAAATTTTCTTGTTTTCGAGTTGTTACCGTGAAAATTCTGCTGCCAATCTCCTGTTTTAGTTCTCATGCACGCATGCTTCAGTCTGATGATAACCCAGAAAGGATATTGGTTGAGCGACAGGCTGTCCTCCCGAATCCAGCTCGAAGGAATCAGAAAAATGGTGGGGCCAATGAACAGAAATGTTTTCGGCGATTGGGGTCTCGGGTTCGATTCCCAGGTCAAGCCTTGACCTTATTATGGGAGATGTTACTATGTGGACTGTATGCGCGGATCCTTACAACCAAAACAAGATGGCTGACGTGGCACGCGGCAGCCTTGAACGATACACTTGCTATTCCAATATCTACTGTTTTGCCAGTGTCTCGAAGGAGTTTCCCCTTGAACCGCTAAGGGAGAGAAATGCAATAAGGAAATAAAGAAAAGCAGTTCTATTAAAGGAAAAGCTCTTACCGGGTGGGGTTCCTTACGGCCTCGTGGACGACGCTCCAGGTCTTGTGTGGTCTTGTGTGTGGTGCGTTGGAAGAGCGGTGCGTGACTATAACTTCCAGCGGTTCTGTAGCTGACTGCCACAGAGGTGTAACAACAACGAGTGGAGTCTTCGAACTACGATGCAAGAAGGGCTGATCAACGGCAATGTGCGTCAGTATATGGGCAGATCACTTCTACTACTTCCATCTCGACGGGGCGCGCTTCTCATTGGCCGAAAATGTGGCCGCCACATTGTAAACAAAGCCATCACATTTTTAACCCCCCTCCCCTTTCAATGCGTGCGGAAGGAATGCGAAGATATAGAACGGAAAAACACTGGCAACAATAACCAACCAAACAAAATGTGAGAGTACCCGATTCTTTTTCCGCGCAACCAGATATAGTTTCTTCGTTCAAAAGTGCCTTTTGATTTGTATTCGAAAATTAACCCTCGATTGGAACAGTGACAAGCTTTTTCTAGTTCACGCAGGCCAATCCAAACACCCCCATTTACACGCTTGTGATCTTGTAGAGACTTGGCAAGCGTGTAGCTTGCCAAGTCTCTGCAAGCGTCCATAAGCCCGGTATTAAAATTACAGTGAACGTATTGCTATTAACTCAAGGTCAAAAACAAATGGTTTATGCAATTCTAGTTTGACCATTCGAGTAAATATTTTTATGCATGTATGCATACATTAGCGCTGCTTTGATATTTTAGCTTTCACGTTCTACGGACACAGGCGAAACCTTATTCAATAATATAATAACTACATTCAAGTTGATAACACCTATAATATGATGCGTGAGTGTAATGAAATATAAATATTAAAATCAGTTATTAATTTCCACATTTTAAAGTTAGTTTATTAAATTTGCACATGTAAATATGTATGAATATAAAACAATTTTGAGAACGGAAAATAGATACAAATTATAAGTGCTTAAATCATATTATACAGAAACGGAGCAACTGCAAAACGCAAAATGCCTTTTATGTAAGTTCTCACCAGTAAATGGATCTCCACTTTTCGTTACTTTCATTCCAAAACAAAACATCGACATGCTGCCTCGTTGGTCTTGTGGTCGTAAATGTGGCTGTGTTCATGAGATCCCAGGTTCTAATTTGATATTCAAATTTCCGGTCAAAAATTCTCAGCAGCCCGGAGTAAAGAAATTCACGGTATTTCATCCCGGTGCCTAGAAAAACATGTAAAATCGTTGGTCCTGCACCTTGTCCGACTGTCGTATCATCAGATTATGAGAGTGAGGGAATACATAGTGCACCTGTGCTTACGCATACACTCTGTCATTATAACCTTAACCTACGCAGAGGGCTACCCTCCGCTGCTGCCATGACCAAAATTCGGTCAGAGAACGTAATTATAATGTTAAGGTGATATTCTGAGCGAATGTGGTTCTTCCCTGATCAAGCTGACTCATTATTACTGCAGCCATTGTACAATAACCATCTTACTCGTTATCGGTGGCGACACGACAGGGTTTTATGAAAAAACTTACATTTTGCTAATTAGTAGCGTATGCACTAATTACAAAAACCGTCCACGCACTCGGGGTTAGGAGTGCAATCCAGCAGTGTCCTTATTTCCACTTTAGCTGCGGTAGTAATCATGGGATTACTACCGCAGCTAAAGTGGAAATAAGGAAATAAGAAAATTGTAGGTCAGTCAATTCTAAATAGTATACTACAGTTGCATTACCCTAAGCTTTTAATGCGCAGGAGAGAAGACCAAAGACCGGGCTTCGGGGAATCATGCTGCATCACGATAACGCCTCGTCACATACTTCCCTTAGAACAAAATCATTTATTGAGTAATCTGATGTTTGAAACTCTAAGTCACCCAACCTACATCGCTGACTTAGGTGCTTGTGATTTCTGTCTGTTCCCAAGAGTCAAAAAATAAATAAGCAAGTTTGTTTCAAGCGCCGAAGAAGCCGTGGCTGCCTACGGAGAAGCGATTTCTGACCTGTCAGATCAAGACTGGCAAAAGTGTTATCAGAGTTGGTTTAGGCGAATATAACGTTGTATAGAGCATGATATATATATAACGAATATAACGTTGTATAGATATCCCGTTGAAATCACAAGAAAATCCGCAAGCTGTTGTGGTATTCCCCAGGGTGAAGGTGGAGTAATTTTGATGGATCCCTTATTACAATATTACGATCTACAAACGCACTAATAGACCACATGACAATAAAATTATTAATTTTATGTGCTGTTACGAGCTTTGGGTTCGTAACAATAAAAACAGCCATCAACTGTGGCGCGCAACAATACATATCTATTTCGCATATACAATCAATTACAAAAAGAAAATTTGATTTTCTGCATCTCTCTGCGTATACCCCTAAAATTTTAAACTATTTTTTGGATCTGGTCCATTTATCGCCGTAATTTAAAGAATTGCTGGGAGAAAGTTTGCCTTAGTAAAATTTATTGTAAAAACTTCAGAGAAATGTTGTGATCAAGCTTAAAAAGAAAACACTTGTGAATTGCACCCGCATAAAGCCGAAGCGAGTCATAGTCAACATCCATCAAATTAATTTTTATGAATAAAGAAATAAATCTAATATATTACTTCTTACACTACTTTACTACTTTTTACGATTATGGAAACGAAAACATAGAACGAATTTTATAAAATTTCCAAACCAAAATTCAATATTTCAAAAATTTACCGATATTAATGATATTTTAGAATTTCAAGCAAACCTTACTTTTGCTAAAGAGCCAAAGTTGAACAAATAAGCTTCAGAGAAAATAATAACAGACACCTTCAAGCCGGTTCATAAATTAGATTCATTGTGCCTTCTAGCAAAGTCGGCCACATACATAAAACGAATTGTACATAATAACTTAGCGGTTACCTTCATGACTTTATATTAGTAAAGCGCAAATAAATTATTAACCTAAATTTTAATCTACATCAATCGTTTATTTTTGTGTTAATTTATGTAGAAAGTACAAACAGGTCTATACTAATGCACATTGTTGAAAATTTGTTATGAATTATTATTATTAAAAATTACCTTTTGGCTTACGCAGCTAAATGAGGTTACAAACAATGTTATTACCGGTTTCTACAAACAAAAACCGTTTATTACGCATACAATGCGAATTTGTTTTAAGTAAATATAGGTGATCCTTTTATTTAAAATTACAATTTAAAAATCAATAAACAATATTCAATTAAAATATTTTTTCAACGTTAAAAATAAATTATGATGAGCCAACTAGCGGTTGAAATTTTACTTCAACGGGTTCAATGTATACTAATACAGGCGCAAAACCACAACTTTACAGGAGAGCGGTTTAAAGATTCAAAATAAAAGTTACAGGTTTTTGAAAATCATTGAAAAATATTGTAAATTTTAAATGCTATAACTGAATATTAGCAAAAAAAGAAACCATCATTAATTTGCAATATTTTTTTTATAATTTGGAAAAAGTGTTATTTACAGGTACTTAGCTTGCTTTCTTTTAAAATAGTAAAACACGTTAACTGTTATAAGTAGCCACTTTTACCAGTTTATGACGTACTTATTTTTTCGCAAATTATGGGAAAACGAAAGGTAAAACCATATTTTACACGCATTTGCACATAACCAGATCTGGGGGCAGGGCAGCGCCCCCGCCAAGTCGAGAAAAAAGCGGCACGGCCGTACCGTGCTCATCTCGAAGCAGTTCAGGCCACTTTCGACCCTCCATATAACTTCGTGGTGGATAAAACTAGAAGTCTGAATTTTCAGTTTTTCAGGCATTGTATAAACATGGTACATTTCGAGTTTCTTTCAAATTTAACCATTAGTTTAAGAATTATAACTAGTCAAATTTCTTAATTTTGTCACTCACTGACTGACTGGCCGATCATCAAAACTGTAAGGCACTTCTAGTAGAGTTAGAAGCTTCAAATTTAGAATACATTTAGTTTTTAGTGTATAAATCAAGGAAAAACTAAAATAGTTTTCAATTTCGGTCCATTTTTCTAGAAACACCAACTGCATAAATAACTTTGTAATCGCTTATCAAAATATAGGATTACAAGGTTACATTTGCAGAGAATGAATCAATGTACCTATATATGTATAATAAGTGTAGATGAGTACGTTTTTGGTATTCAAGAAGTAGATGATACCGGAATGGAAAAAGGTAACTTGTAAACCAAGTTGTAAACCATCAAAAACATAACTTATAAACCAAGTCTCGCAACTCAGTTCTTCTACCCTAAAAAGTTGTGAGATCCATGTAATAAATACCAAGTCGGTTAATTTATTCAGTCCCTACTTAAGGGTCCTTATGTTTTAAGTTATTACGTAATTAGCAAACCCAACAACATCTTATGGTGACTATATCAATGTTAAAAATCTTTTATGTTTTAAATAAATAGATTAACTTGGCAATCGCACGAAACAATCTAATTTAATATAATATGTGTTACTTGTGAGATACACCGTGTTTTCATGCGATGGCCAAGTCAATATATTTATTTAAAACATAAAAGATTTTTAACATTGATATGGTCATTATAAGATGTTGTTGGGTTTGCTAATTACTTAATAACTTAAGACAGAAGGAGCCTTATGTAGGGATTGAATAAATTAACCGACTTGGTTGGATCTCATAACTTTTAACGGTGGAGGAACTGAGTTGTGATACTTGATTTTTTACAAGTTATGTTATATTTTATGGCATTAATATTTAGCGCGTGTAATTTAAAAAATCATTATCTTTTACGACCTTATAACACTTGCACCAGTATACTATGTACTGCCAGACTACTTGTACCAGTTATCCCAGTGTATTGATCCTAAAACTTGATATATTGTTCGACGGCTTTAATAGTGCATTACAAAAAAATATGAAAAAAAAACAAAATAAAGGTTTGTTTCAAGTAATTACTTGTACAAAATTAACCTAATAATTAAAAAAACAAAAAAGATGTTCATTGTTTTAACAAAATATGAATAAGTATATTACAAAAAAGGTTAATCATTACAACCTATAAAAGGCCACTCCTGAACAAAGTCCTACCCTATTGTCTCATACGAGGAATTCTGCCATAGCTGCCACACCTGGCAGGCGGGTTGCCAACCACAGTATAGTATTATATTTGACTGTTATCAGCAAGATGCCACCCATCTTTGCACCCATCACCTGTTTCAATTTCTTTCTGTCGCCTCTTACGTCACCCACGGAACGATATAGAATAGTGGGTATTCTTATACCGCAAATAGTTAATACTTATACTTTTCAAAAATGCTTAACTTTGAATTCAATGAAGCAGAAATAGAACTGGTTACCATTTTGGCTCATTTTTGTAGTCTGTTCATACTAAAACTAACAATATTCTTGTAGATCAAGTTACCAAATTTAAACAAACGTCAAGTTGCAAAATAATCGAACCGGAGAAGTGAGTGCGAAAGCAGCGAAACCGTTTGCTGGAAAGCGTTTAGGTGAGTGGCCTGTGTCTTCAGTGTACGGTACGATCAGTGCCGTGTGCGCAGTGGATATTGTGTTGTGTTGTGACGTGTTTTAAGCTCCAGTAGGAAGCGTTGTATCCTAAAATCTGATTTGGACGATGTTTTCAATTCTGTAAAAGTTAATTCTGTATGAAATGTAGTCACCAAGAGCTCACCCATTGTGTGCTGTTGAATAAATCTTGGTAAAGATTTGAAAACAAGAGTATATCGTTTCATGGACAGAAAGGGCCTAGACGGGAAAGTTAAATTAAGCCAGTAACGGTACTTTAGCCTTTACTCGAGGACGTGTGAATTGTGACGAGAACCCGGGTTAGGTATTAGGGTGAAAAAATGCAGAATTGAGGGTAGAACTGTAATCTCCCACTCGTTCTAGCAGTATATCAATAGCGGTAACATACAGGCGACTAAGAGGGATCGTCATTCTACGAGTCTCACAGTCGTTACTATGCCCGTTGGGTTAATTCTTTTAGCGTAGGCAAGGAAGATCGTGTTGCAGAGAGGGGCAGTCCTGTGTTACATTGAAATGAGTAATGTTGTTGTTGTTTGTTTGGTGTTATTATGAAATTATGTCCTTCACGTTACACCAGTGTAGGATTATGACGGGGACTGTATTGCTCTAAACTGAATGTATAGTGTTCTATACACGTTGTTTAATTGCTGACGATGATTAATTGCGTAAGAAAGAGAGCAATTCCGACATCTTTTTTATTTTAAACAAATAATCTCCAGAATAATTTCTCATAGTAAAGAAAGTTTGCTATAGAGTAATATGCCGTATTTAAATAATTTTGAGAATAATTTCTAACAATATTATATCAATTAATCAACAATAAAATTAAGATTTGCTCTTACTTTAATTGTTGATTTCGTAATTTTATACTGAGATAAAATCGGCATTGAAATTATCACAAAAAAATAAAATATATCACAAACCCATCAGTTCCATCGATCTCTAAACTTTCCGTTCAATTAGTCGGTATAATGGCTTCTACATGATTAAGCATCACCGTAAATCTATCCGAGAGCTTAATAATTAAAAAAAAAAACGAAATTGAAATAACACAATGAATTTTCTTAAAAATACTTTTAAAAGTGCTCGACTTTTCTAATTATTATTTATAAGCAACAGTAATCAAACACCATCTGTTTGCCGTGTTAGGCAATCCACTACTTAAAAATGTATTAACTAACTAAGCTAAGATCCTCGTGAAACTAGATTAAAGAAGACCTCACTCTTTTCTATTATTGCGTGTAAATACCGAGGTTTTTTTATTTGTTAATATTATATTTATTAACCTGATAATACCTTTTGACTGATCTAGTAAGCAAACAAATACAATTAACGGCCTTTTTTCGTCCCACTGCTGGCAGCAAGTGTCATTTTTAATCCTGAGAGTGTGAATTTTCAGCGCTGCGTATTTTGTGAAATCTTTATGAAATCCGCTACTTCGTACAGATTTCCTCACAAAGTTTTCCTTCAAAGCCAAGTCGATAGTAAATTAGCACTTAAAATTGCAATCAACAATTTTATTGGTGTCGGCGGGGATCCACTTCATTCAGCTCGCGTACTTTCAAAATTTAAAACGAAAACTTATCCACGCTTTCCACGGTTTAATATTTTGTAGAAACGAGCTTGCTTATTTAAAAATTACGCTAAAGGAAATGGCTCAGTTTCTAAAAACAATCATGTGGGATTTATCCTTTTCATTTCTTCTATAAATCTGCAAACTTTCAATATAATAGTAAAGGTTTCGAAACTGTTTTTGCAGATCAATAATCAATTTTAAAATAGCGACAGCGAAACGTGAAAATATAATAACATTGTTGTATTTCCAAATGCGTATTTCATGACTGTCGCCGCGCAGATATATAAACGGTTTACAATAAACGTGTCAATTTTGCAGAGCTCCCTATTTTCTTAGATCTTTTCAAAATTGAAAAGACATAATAAAATGTTATTTTGTTACAAAACTTGAAAACATGGGTATGTAAAACAACACTGATCGAATGGTCACAATGCTGTGCTATTATTATTATTCGACAATTTATTTAGTGTTCTCGTCTGTTTGAAATACATGAATTTATAAAGATCTTACTATCGTGTTTCTTAACCTAAGTTTCAATTAAAGCTGTACACGTTCATCAAAACTACATCTTCTGGCTCCATAGTACGATCATTAATTAGAGCTTATGAAAAGTTATCTCCGGGATATAGACCTCTTCATAGATGGGGAGGTGGTGCAACAAATTACTTCTACATTTGTTAATACTATGCCGTGTAGTGACAGTGTAAATGAATCCACACCATTTCGTCCTGTGGGTGTCGTAGGAGGCTTTTACGGGAAATTCCAGAAAGTTTTTATGGTTTCCGATAGATGGCGCTAAACTACGTCTTTAATCCAGGCATATGATACACAAATCGGTGACTGGGAGCAACGTCAAAAGTGTTCGGGTGATAGAGCCACGCCATATTATAATTTATTATATTTGTAGCACGGTTCGGCACGATTGGATTAGGACCACGCTCCCGCAGTATAACAAGTACACCGTAAAATAGCAGCTTTGTTTCGTATGGTGAGTGTAGTGAACCAGAGACCTTTTTTACTGTAAACGAGGCATTCTATCTCATTCCTTAGGGGTAACAACGCGTCTGAATATTGATTCTTAATTGAGGATAAATGTAGATGTCTATGGGCTACAGCGTCCACTTACCATCAGGTGGACTGTGTGCTCGTTTGTCACTCCTATTTTATAAAAATAAACGTCTGATACTGTGATAGTTAATCCGCATGTATAGCTTCCCATACGGTGGTGATTATGATAAAGAATGACCTGTTACAGTTAGTTTTCATCGTCAACATCATCATCATCATTACAGCCTATCAAAGTCCACTGTTGAACGTAGATCTCCGTCGTTAGGGGGTACTTGCCATAGTTGCCACGCTTGTCAATTCCAGATTGTTTATTTTCTCGTTATCAACAGGGAAACGCTGCTGCCCATCTCCTGATTTGTTTCCCTCTGTCCTCTCTTAAAACACCCGCGGGACGATATGAAGTAGTGGATATTCTTTACTGCCACTGCACTGTTACCACTTGTACTTACATTTATATTAGTTATCTTAACCACTAGGAGACACTGGTAGAGAAATTACTAGAAAATCCAGCCGTACTAATAGTCAGACATTATCCACTTTCCAATAACCTGTCTACAAATACATTCCTATTATTATATCTGTCTAAAACGTTAACATCCTGCCTCCCAACGTGTTTTAGTGCCATTTAAAACTAGTTTCATAAAGTTCTCGCGTTTTAAAGACAATAATATCTCCATTTAAATTATGTTCGTCTTTGGAGTCATGAGAACGGAACAACAGAATCATTTTGGTGTAGTTTGATGCGTCATTTTTTACAGATAAGTGTTTGTTTTTCCATTATTTTGTGACTTTTGTCTCAGTAGAGTACGTCAACCCCGTTGTTACAAATTATATCATCGAACGAAATGAAAAACAACAGATATTTGGATGAATAATTATAATTTGGATGAATGGATTAAAAACTTGTGATATTTAAAAAATACCTTTTCACTAAATAATTGTCTTATGATTATTTTATTTATTTATTTATTTAAGCTTTATTTGCACATATAACAGAATGTACAAAATGGCGGACTTAATGCCTAAAGGC
>DWHP01003369.1:0-13461 GCA_018247895.1 Parnassius honrathi
AAAATATTTCGAAGACATGTGAAGTTCGCCAACACGCATTGGGGCAGCGCGGCGGACACATCCTTGCCCTAAAACCCGCTCAGAAATGAGGGGTGGCCTGTGCTCAGCAGTGGGACGTATATAGGCTGTAACTTTACTTTTAATTCCAGCCGCCAAGTTTCAAGAACATCTGCCAAGTCAATATTCACGATACCATCCTCATTATCTGGATGCTTGGCGGTCCACGATTGTGCGTTTTACTAGGAATTTTCTTCCTCGTACCACTTCTCAATTTTTCAGGACCGATATGACTTAGGGACCTTTAAGAGCCTAGTCCTTTCTAAAAGGCCGTCAACGCACCTGCAATTCCCCTGGTGTTGCGGTTGGTCACGGGCAGCGGTAGTCACTTATCATCAAGTGAGCCGCATTCTCGTTTGTCCCCTATACTATAAAACAAAAAGTACAGGTATGTCTAAAGTGAAAATCCAAAACAAGTAAAAGGCTTGGGTATAGGTTTCTGTTTCATTAATATGAAAAACGACTAACAAATAATGATCGCCAATCAGTGGCAACTAAGCGAATCGAATAATTCTAATGGTGCACTTTATCAAATAACACATGCAGCGCTACATCTAATTATATATAAAATTAGCTAGTATCCGAATATTTCAATGAATGATAATACATAAATTCATTGAAATTGAATAATAACTTTCAAATCGTCGATACGATACGCGTGCCACCTACTGTAAGTTGATTGTAGTATGCCTATAAACTTACTTCAATAAATTGACAAATTTTGCATGGCAGGACATAAAATACGAATAAGCAAACATTAATTTTTATATTTTAGATAACTTAAAACGTTTCAATCGATACCTTTCATTCGCTTTTAAGCCTTGCTACGCTTAAACTGTAAAGAGCAGAAGTCGGTCGTTTGGATCGTACTCGTAATTACGGCTTAATTTATGTCATTAAACAATTTGCGTTTGAGTTTGGGTGCGGTTAGTCGATCAAGGCAATTTAAACACCTAAGGAGTTTTTCAGTAACATTACATAAACAGTCAGAATTGAATTTTGGATATCCAAAACTCACAGTCCAAAGCCCTTCAAAATATATAAGTAATTAAGGTTTAGGTTGCTTTCAAGATGTAATTAAGTTTCAGCGTAAGAACTCACTATCCACTAAGCTATATTTCGCGGGTTTCGTAAGAAGCGACATAGAGAAACTGAAACATAACATGAATAGCAGTTCTTTCTCCCACCTGCCAAGCACGTATGTCAGAATCTCCCTATGACGCAATCTATAGCGGAGGAACTCAACAGAACAGTCATCAACGGACTTGTATAGGCTGCAATTAAAGGATAACGGATAGTTTCAAGATGTGAATAGATTATAATTCCGATCGGTAAGACATAAAAGTAACAAAGAAATTTTACTAAACAGACTGCAATTTGTATTTGTGCGAGGACACAATTAATAAATTTTTACGTGGTAGAGCCACGTCGCAGCTATATTACATTATAGTGAGTGTAGAGAACCCGAGATCCCTTTCACTGAAATTTAGGCATTCCATCTTAGTCCTCAGAGTTGACAACGCATTTGCATTTTGATTCTTGAGGATAAATGTGGATGTCTATGGGCCACAGCATCCACTTACCATCAGGTGGACTGTGTGCTCGTTTGTCACCCAACGCTATAAAAATAACCATTAATCCAGTTGTAAACTGTAGCACAAGGTGAGGATTCATCGTGAAAGGCCAATCGAAGTCTATTATAACTTTCTTGTTGACTTAAATGACGTCGAAAGCCGTAAAACATTATTGTACTAAAATTTTCTCGCGTTAAATTCATGCTAACGTGACACACAATTTTCAATTTGCCGCCAAATTGTAAACAAATGACAAATTAATAAAATGCATACACAATAATATTTGCAAAGAATTCCATTTTCAAAATTTGTACTTATTTTTTTATTATATTGTTTACAAGTGGCCAGTTCTAAAAACTTTCAGTGTCACCCTCATGTGAGTGTGATACTGTGTAACAAAGTGTTCAACTTAAATATTTGTTTAAAGGTTGCGCGCGAAACCACTACTAAAAATATAAAAATTATTACGAGATTTTATATAGGATTTTATACAGCACGCACCAACATGAAGAAGACAATTATTTGACGCTCAATCATACTGAGCAAGTTAAGACAAGTAATGATGAACCAGCCGATTGCTCCTTGATTGCACCAATAGCGTTATTTAACAAAAACTTGTTACAATTTGATTGATTGCGTGAGGCGTACGGGCTATCCTACGAAATCTATGTTAAGTATTTCTAGTTTATATACCATCATACAGGGCAAAAATATAAACTTATTATTAGATATTGAGTAATAGGTAGGTTTTAATTTTAGTAAATTTTAAAATATAAGGTATCTATATGAAAGTACAAATCAACCATCGCCCACAGAGAGACAGGAGATAATGAGAAGGAATTTAATTATGTACTTTTAAAAATTATTAATTTAGTATAATATGAAATAAGATAAGCATATTTTACGATCAATTTTATTATCATCATCATTAATTATCGTAATAATCAATTTTCATCATCAGTTTCATTTTTATCTGGTTCTAGCAAATGCTCTGGTCCTATAAGTTCAGTTGAGGGTAAGCTATTATACCATAAGTGTAACTCTTCTGGTATGTGGCCACCCGTTTGACTAGGTCTGCTTTCTTAGCCTTAGAAATTCGTAGTAGATTAGAATAAGCAGGGTTCAACGAAATTTGTAGTAGATTAGAATAAGGAGTAGTAAGTAATATCTCTTTGGGATCTTGCTGATCGGAATACATTTTCCCAGTCTGTCATCGTAAATACACTTTTGTGTTTCTTTGCTCAATCGATTGCGGAGTGCATCGAGTCGCACTGCATCTGTAAGTGTCCAGATTCTAAGAACTTCAGCTCTATTTGGTTTAAGTGAATTATTTTTCCTACTGCATACAACAACACTGCTGCCACTTGTTGGTTGCGGTTTTGTCCACCACAGGTATCACAAAACAAGGAAACATTTGTTACTGTGGCAGACAGCAACTGTAAAAAATTAAACAAAATGGAAACTATTTCATTGCTGCCCCGCTTTCGATTTAGCTCATTAGCCAATAATAACGGTGACCTTCTCCACTTCCCAGATAAAAATTGTTAGATTACAAACACACAATTTCCTTGAATAGTAAAACAGAGAAACATCAGAGTATGGTAACTGCAAAACATTTTGCAGATCGAATATGGCTGTTACAAATGTAGGTCCTTCACTGGCTTTAATCTTATCTTTGACTTTTTCTTCCTAACATTCGGTTTTTCTTATAATATGTAAAGAATAATCAGCCTCCGATTCCTTCTTCTTTTCTAAGTTAGCTAAATTGTACATTGAACAAGTAGCACATTTATCCTTTTTTGGTTTAAAAACTGAAATGTTATAGTTGTTACAAAATATGCGCCTGTATGTACATTGCTTTACGGATCTGACATTCCTTTCCAAACAAAATGTTTCATACAATTCGTACTTCTTCTGAATAGACAAGCCACTTTCAATATACCGCTTTTTATTATCTTTTCTAATATAGTGATTTAGTGAGTTTTACCTAAGAAGGATAATTATGTATGTGCACTTAGACTACCTTTTTCCAGAATACAGTTTTGCTATGAAGCACACTTAATAATTTTTTCTGGTCGTTTTTTGGTCAAAGTGTCACATATCAGTTTTACCTGTTAACCTACGATAAAAACTATTATATTGTTTCGGTTAACCTTAAAGTAATATAATTCGTTTCTTCGTGTTTTTTTCTGAGAAGGAGGGGGAGGGAGTTCAAAAAAATACCGAGGTAAAGAGCAAAACTATGTATATTTTTTCTCCCTGAAAGAGTGTTGATGTGATCATCTCTAAGGATGCCTTCTTCTTCACCGGAATCTGCAATCCTTTTACAAACCCGTTATTAAAATGATGTGTCCATTTAAAAGTAATGTTATCGAAATAAAAATAGCGAAAGTTACAAAGCTTAGTCACACCTCAAATAGTTTGTTACTTCTCTTCATAATAGCAGCTTAATACTGCTGTGTTTCGTATAGTGGTACTCACCAGATCCGTAGACCCTTTTTACTGGAATTGAGGCATTCCATCTTAGTTCGCAGGGGTGACAACGCATCTGCGTTTTGATTCTTAATCGAGGATAAATGTCACAGAAATAGTAATAATAAGACAGTAGAAATGAATTAGCGCTCGAATACTTCCAAAACCGATGTCACCACCTACAGCCGTGTTATAAACATACGCAATGTACAATAATATCTAATGTTTCACATTACATTGCTTGGCGAGTTTGTCAATGTCGCGTGCGTCGCTTATTACGGTAGAACAAAAGCAGCAATGGTAATTGTCAATACAAAAGTAATAAATGTAAGTTTTTACTATTATGCTACAGTTCATAACTATAATAACATAAATTCACGTACGACGTTCCCCGCGCAAAGGAATTACAAAATAGTGAATTATGTTCGTCAACACATAGTAGCGGCGACAAGGTCACACGTCGATGCGACTTCTATTGTCTTATTATTATGATTTCTGTGATAAATATAGATGTCTATGGGCCGCAGCATTCACTTACCATTAAAATCACATCTTAATAGTTTAATTTTAACTCCTCGACCCCCGTAAATATTCGATGCAGTCGCATGCGCCTTGTATAAAATCTATACAAAATTCTCTATATAAAAGTCGGGTTGTACTTCATTACAAAAAGACTATTGTATTTTGATAACAAAAACAAATCATACCAAGCGAATGTCGGCGGCGTGAAAATCACAATTATTACAATATATATTACTCGAAATTATTTACGTAAAAAGATAAATTATAATCACACAAAAACTTTAAATTACAATTTTATAATAAAACACTGTACTAAAACACTAATAAAACACTATAAAATCCAAAAATCAACACAATAACATTGACGCGAAAATGGCGTACAAAATTAACGTAGATTATAAATAATTATCCATAGGATAACTTGACATTTTATTGCACTAGAGGATAGAAAAATTCATATTTATTCTATAATACCAAACTTCTTCATAGAAAAGTAGTCTCTAAATATAAGTCCTAATGGTTTATATTGCTGCGGGTGGGTGTGATCGGATCCGACCACTTGGAATTTGACGGAATCTCGCCGTGGTCGGATCCGACCGCGTGCATATTGAGAGGTTAATGTGTTGATTATTATTAAAACTCAATATACAGTTTTTTAAGTATAAAAAGCTAATGAGCTCAACTATGCAGGTTTCCTTTGATTTGTGTTCAGTATTATTGTATAGATTCTTCCATCACTTATAGCTTCATTTGTTGATTAGCAGAATGACATAACATATGAAATTTTTAACAATTTTATTTCAATGCACTGTAACAAGAAAGGTGAGCCCTAACATTTAACATACATATTATTTCCCTTACTGCTCAGATATTTTGACTCATTTACATTTATATATTTTTTTTATAAGAGAGGGGGCAAACGAGCATACGGCTCACCTGATGGTTGGTGATTACCGCCGCCCATGAATAACTGCAACATCAAGAGAATTGCAGATGCGTTTCCGGCCTTTTAAAAAGGAGTAGCCTCTTTTCTTGAAGGTCCCTAAGTCGTATCGGTCCGGAAAAATCTCTGGTGGTAGTCGATTCCTCAAGGAAGTTGTGCGAGGAAGAAAACTTCTTTTAAATCGCACAGTGGTGGACTGCCATCGTGATGTTGTGATGATATCGTGAGTTTACCGTGATGGACGATGGGAAATTGTGCGGCTGGAAATAAGAAATCCGAACAATTCCTCAGAGCACTCCCCGTGGTAGATGCAGTAAAATACGCAAAGAGATGCAACATCTCTTCGCAGTGCCAGTAAGACAAGCCGATCGGAAAGAGCTTGGTCGCTGACTATTCGAGCCGCTCTGTACTGGATGTGGTCGAATTGAAAGAGCTGGCACTGGGGAGCTCCGGCCAAGAGATGGGAACATTATTGCATGTGCGGCTGAACCCGCGTCTTGTAAAGTTGCAGGCGGTGTGCCGGCATGAAATGCCAAGCTTTTTGGAGGCCAATTTAGCCTTCTGTTCCAAGTGACCACGAAACTGCACGTCACTCGATATGTCGGCGCCGAGGATTTCTATATTGGCTGAGGCAACAAGGGGAGTGCCTTGAAACTGAGAAGATACGATAAAGGGGTTCTTTTTAGCGGTGAACGCGCAAACTTTTGTCTTTTGGGGATTGAACTGGACTAGATTTAGTCGCCCCCAGTCCGAGAATTTGTTCAACAAAGTCTTGACTTCAGACACAAATTTGTCCCCGTACTCGGCGACGTATTCCCTAGAAATATTGGCACGGCCGGTGTATAAAGCATAACCAGTGCTGTCGTCCACATAGCAATGAATGTTACCGGTTTGCAACATATCATTGATATGCAGAAGAAACAGCGTTGGCGATAGCACTTAGCCTTGGGGAAGACCAGCATTTATAGTCTTGTAATCAGAGCACGCTCCGTCTACTAAGACCTTGATGTTCCGATCTGCAGGAAAATGGGTGATCCAATTGCACAATTTCTCTGGATGCCCGTAGGAAGGAAACTTCGTAAGAAGCGCTTTGTGCCAGACCCGATGGAAGGCCTTTGCTAATTCCAACATAACGGCCAACGGCTCCACCTCGGACTCTACTGCTTCCGCCCATTTAGGAGTTAGGTAACGCAGAAGATCATCAGCTGAGCGACACCGACGGAAACCGTACTGGCGGTCACTAATCAGCTGGTGATATTCTAGATACGCGTGAGCTGGCTGTTAATAATGAACTCCATTATTTTAGAGAACAAGGAGGTGACGGCGATAGGCCTAAGATCGGCTTTGTCCTTTGCGGAATGGGCTAGTGAAGCGTCCTCCCTGTGCAGAGATGGAAGTTCCCTTGGGCAGCCTTGGCGAGAGACCGAGTGCACGTGCAATCTGGCTCTGGTCTCTCGCCAATTTTGCCGATGTGCTCTGACTTTGCCTTAGCAATGAAACATTTTTGAAGGATCTGGAGGCGGAATTATAGTTCTTTTTAAGAGCACTGGTATTTGCATCCCGAGATTGTCGGCATTACCGCTATGGGACCTATAGAGGCACCCGTAGACGCGGGGATGGTCTTCGCCGTTAGACAAGTCTGTACCTTCAAAGCTGCCGAGGCGTCGAAAACACGCGAACTTCAGTCCGGGACACAAAGGAGTGTTCCGATTTGTACCCCGGGCAGGAGAGATACGAAGTATCAGCTGGAGAGGACACCTGTGTCTCGGTCAGAAAGAGCAAGGCCGACTTCGCCGTTGCCAGATAGTAGTGGACGGCGTTAAGGTTTGAATGAAGTCCCCTGATGTTGCAGAAATTCACGGATAGCGCGGCAGGGGGCGCCTTTGTCTTATTGCTCCGTTTACCCCGAGCAGATTTAGTCTCGAGCAGAATTTCGTCCCGCCCCCAGAATACGCGGGGCAGAAAGAGCAGGATGACTTGGGCGTGGATGCTCAGGCAGGGATTCTCCGTCACCAGGGGTGCAGCCACCCTCCTGGGGTATTGTTGTTTTAACTCACGGGGCTCTACCACTGCTATTTTTATTTTATTTTATTTCTGAAATAAAATGGAACATTTTCAAAAAGTTGATATGTAATAATTTATAGATGTTAAATGAAACCGTTGAATATAGGTTGATATAACTATAAAATACTACTGAGGAATCATTAGATATAAAATATTGGTAAATAGTCATATTTATATATGAATATATTCATATATTCGTTGCCTGTTATTGGTGAAAATTTTTTTATCTCTCCCGCTGATGATTGTGTATTCTAATCTGGCACTTGTTAATCATTAATGTGTTTTATAGATAATACTTACGTTTATATATTGTAGTTAAAATACTTTTACAGATAAATTTTGATCTCTGGAAATCTGAGGACGGTCAGGATAGTGACGACGAAACAAGGGATGTTATGAGAGACTATCCAGGAATGTATGATAGACTGCATCAGGAAGAAATGGGCTATAGAAAAGGTATAATAATCCTGTAAAAATGGATTCTGTGGTGTAGACAAGACATTGTGTAAGGAATTCATAAAATAATTTCGTCTTGTGGGTAGCATAACGGTCGAGTGGGAAAATACACCATTATCCTTGCAAAATTTAACTTAAATTCAAAAAATTCTTTTTTAATTATTCCAGATGTGAACACCTCCGCACTCATGATGACATTAACATTTTAACCCTTTCGCTGTCCAATGTACTACATGTAGGTCATTGCTATTGTCTTACTATTGTGTCTGAAAACCGGACACTGAAAGTGTTAAAAATATTCCACATGTCAATTATATGAGAGCCTTGTGAGAAAATACTTAACTCTACGCAATTTTCAGACGTTGTTAAGTCTCTTAACGTCACAGTCACTTTGACTTAAAGTGATGGAGACACACGAGACTTAACAGCATTTTATAATTGAGTAGCATTTAAGTATTTCGGATTTGGTAGGTTGGAAGATAAGTGCTTGCTCAAAATTTTTAAATAATGTAAAAGAGTAGCGTCCGATTCCGGCCGACACTTTTGAAATTTTCAATTACAATTTTAAGTGCAGAATTACCACCACCGAGCATGTGGGTGACGAATGTGGCGAGTTAACTGTTCCATAAATCTTACAGAAAAGAGGAGGCCCGGCAGTTGGACTTATTTCGGTTCTAACTTTGCTTTATTATATTTCAGAAGACCTAAAAAAAGTATACCTCGTAATCTACAATCTATTCCAATTTATCGGGTTCTTGTATGTGCTCACGGTGATGGGAGTACGCTACGCTAAGCTAGAATACGAGTCTGTTTCGGACACGTACGAGCACGTGGGGCCCGCGATGAAGTTCCTTCAGCTGCTGCAGTATCTGGAAGTAATGCATCCTATGTTTGGATACACCAAGGTTTGTGTGTGGAATGTAACGACTTTATAAAGATGGATGATGGCGTGAAATAATCCATCACCACCCGTTGCCTGTAGACATTTTACTTTCGATATAACCATCTAGTATTAATATGCTACACAATTGTATTTTTATTTATGGCAGTTGCTGTTTTTAGGCAAATACTAAATAAGGTTTCATACTTATCTGAACAAACTTCAAATCGTTGGTACTGGGAAATAATGACAACATTTTCTTAGTCCCTTAGTAGAATTGACAGTAATTTGCACTGAACCATAGTGCCCGTCCAGTAGTATACGTAAACAGAAGTCTGACCGATTGTGCTGAAGTTTAAGGAATAAACCAACAGTTCATGGTTGCCTAGGCCTTTATCCATAAATGCCATTTGAGGTATATCAGGCGATTCGACAGGTTTTAGGCGACATGAAAAGTTATTCGCACAAAATTTTTCCCGAAACAAATCTATTTTCAATAAAATTATGTTTTAATTTACCTCGTAAAAATATAGCGATAAATCTGGAATCGGAATATTCGTATTTTTACTTGTAAATAATCTTATTATCAAAATAAAATATAACTGCCCAGTGTCTCATATACAAAAACTTCTTTTAAATATTTCTGCCTGGCCTGTCATTTAATATACACAAACACCTCGAAACATTAAAATTCAACAACAATAATTAAAATGGCTGATAACATTTTAGGGTGGAGTCCTTGTGCCATTCCTTCAAGTAAGCGGGAGGGCGTTCGTTCTGTTCGCAATGATCGAAGCCGAACCGCGCGTACAGACGAAACCAGTTGTCTTCTATCTCTTTCTAATATGGAGTCTCATTGAAATCGTCAGGTAACGTTGACAAAAGGTTGTTACTCTACAAAAGTAAACAATATCCTCCTGGCCCAACGTATTTAATTTGAGATCCAGGTCCATGACTGCCGATCCAAAAGCGCTGCTTCAAGGGACGCCCTCACTTCCGGGCGCAGAACTCTAGTCTCACTTCAATTAGCACAGTTTTGAGCTCAACCGAATAAGCGAATTCACTTCGTACTATATAAAATGCCACGTAAGTTCCTCAATATCAAAACTAGCACAAAAGTTCCTTAAAAAATTTTAGCTTCGCGACGCGACGTAATAAACGCTCCCGGGTCGGCCAACTACACAATAGGCTCACGGGCGTGCTGTAGCGGAATTTGCCGCGAACTGTCGCTAAGCTGCACGGCCGCCGCTCGCGACAGGAATTTATCCCCGCGCCCCGCTAACAGTTCCCCCCGCTTAAATCGGGCGCAAAGAATAATTATTTCCCGTCTGATAGCCGGAAAGTCGAATTCGATCTGAACTTTTTTAGTAATCAATCCGATTTTCAAAAAAATTAATATAGTTTAAGTTTGTACTACTTAAAACAAATAGTGGTATCATAATTTTATCGTACAATATATTTAGGCTCTTTTAAGCCGAAAAGGTAACAAACGCAACAATTACACGTGCCCTATTACGTATATTGGAACACTGAATGTAAATAGAATCATAATATTAGTGAGTTGATCATCACTATAGGATAATAATACACTGACTTGTCGATAGAGAGTGCACTTGTGTTTGCGTGCACACTCGTGCATTATAATCCTCACCTGTGCAGATGGTAAGTCTCTATTGAGACTGGCCGCTGTGCCCGAAAGTCAGCCTAGAGATGGTAATATAGTGTGCCCTTCGTTTGTTTTCTGAGTTCATATTTGTAACATGTCTCACACATTCTGATATTCAAAATACACTATAGTACGTTTCTAGAGTAGGCGGAAAAAAGTACATTGACCTGAAGTAATATGTTAGCATCGAATCAAAACGACAGTTATTGCTACCATACATTTCTTTATAGATTACGTATCGTTATGCGCTAAGCATGTCTCATGGTACGGGGTAGGGTGAAGGAAACGGTCATTCAGAGATAATAAACCTGTTTCGACGCGATTTGCGATAGGTCTCCCGCCGTGCGTATTTGAGAAATCGGGTGGAACACATTGACTAATATATTATTAGCGTAAGGATAGGATAGATGATAAAATAAAATACCGTAATTTTATTTTAAGGTCAACTGACTCGTATTATTATTGGGTCCTTTTACTATTTAATATTAACACTACAATATCGAGAATTTCTGTATTATAAGTGAGTACTGCCTTGCATAGGTCGACGACATAACTTTGTGTATGCATACTTGATTTTTTGGTCATTATAACTCAGTTGCAAGCCGTTATTGTTGTATATTATTTTTGCGATGATATTTTACAGGTAACAAAGAAAACGTAATTAAAACAAATTAATCTCAAGAGCTTTAGTTGAAGTTGAAAATAAGTAAATTTTGTTATATGTAATATTATGTTACAATAATTAAGTATTAGAATATTTTAAAAGCCGAAAATAAAAGATGAAAAAGTTTGGATATTTTTATACACAATACAATTATTGTCCTTCTAATAAAACAATTTTTTTTAAATCTTTGTCTTTCAGTTCCCTTCCCCGTGTTTTCCATGATGGACTCGTGATGCATTCTGACATTTGTATACTTCTTAGTTATGGCTCGAATAAGATGAAATCTATGATTCAATGTTGCCGGCTGATCAACAGAGTGCAAGTTTAAAACAGTGAAAGTGCTCTTTCCTATAAACTTTGCTAGAGTTTTTGTTGACAGAAACATATAGTCACTTTTTGCCATAAATTGGGGTCTATTATTGTGTCTTATATTTTTTCTGTTTCTAGGCATACATCAAACAATTCCGGAGAAGGAAAGCAAAGTCCGCCCATATTTCGTAATTCAATCAGTTTATGAAAGAATAATTTTTCATTACTAATCAGACTGTTTACACAAATTTCACACTTAATCTTTTTTGTTATACTTCTGGCTACCCATCTGGCAATATACCCAATAATCAGTTCTATATTCTCTGTGAGGTGCCCAAAGACGTTTTCAGTTGGGTTATCAAAAGTATGCGATAACTGTGCACAGTTATTTGAATAAACTACATCATTTTCCTCCTGATATGTATTTGTCGATGTGTCCATGGGCTTGTCTTCTTCTGCGTGACGATTCATTTCAGTGGTACAGTAAATAGCATTTACAGATGAGACTCCAAGCCGACTGGCAGCGCCGGCGCAAGCGATTCCCTCCCCGCGCTCCGTTCTCAATCCGGTTTTCAATCGGGCGCAAACAAAAAGGAAGTAATATAAATTATCATTGAAAAATTATATTTTGGATTTATTGTTCGTTCTTTTTCTACTTCATAATATATCTACTTGATCATAAGATTGTTAAAATAAATACTTTATGGTCCCTAGTACTGCGATATTTTGCAAATAGTAGGAATTTTGTACAAGTGTTCTCGTTCCGTACACGTGTTGCATGTTATACCTAATTAAGATATATTTAGGTTTGAGCGAAAAGTTGGTTTTGCTGTTCAGATTTCAATTCTCATGAGTGATATATTATAAGTTTAAGGTATAAGTTGTAACTTAATTACTATGTGCATTACATATTTGTTTTGAATTTTCGTTTTTTTAGCATTTAGTTAAAAACTGTAGTTTTTGGAGGGCGGTATGTTTAGTACATATTTGATTTCTTTTGCCAGCTGCCGGGTAACCCTATAAAACAATGTATCTCGATGTAGTTGTTTGCCCGGCAATAGATGTCATCAGTACGAATAAAGTAATCATTGAGTGGAGACTGGTTTCTTTAATTATTTAACATGCAAGCAAAAGTGTACCTTATTATTGAGTATACAGTTATTTTGTGAAAGCTTGGTCTTTCCCGGTTCATTGGCGCTGAAGCCATATTATAGCTGCACCACAACTCTACCACGTAAATCATCTATCAAAACTGCATAAACTGGACGCTTAATTTGTTTCTTAATTTAGTTTATATGTAAACAATATACATCCACTATTATGGCTTTTAAATAAAACAGTAAATATGTTAAAATTTAAAAACATTTAATGCGATAGAGTAATAAATAACAAATATAAATTTGTCCTTGGAATGGTCACACAAATGTTTCACGGTTAGCAGCGCTAAAGTGGTCACTGAACGGAGTCAGGTGGTCTTAGAATGCTGGGTAAAGGTCGAGGTCAACGTAGAGTTGCCTCTGGACAGTAAGATTCTACACTGTGAGGGCGAACGTTGGGCGATTATGAGGATTCTCCGACAAGCATTCGGTCATTAACTGGTAGAGTTAAGAAGAGGCGCGTGCTGGTTTCAGCAGTCGACCGCCGCCCATCAGGAATATTAGTACGTGATAATTTCTCCGTGAGTTGTTCTGTTGTGTGATGTTCTTGTTGCCGTGTAGTGGCGGTTGAGAATATCCACTACCCCATATCTTCCCGTGGGTGTCGTAAGAGGCGACAAAGGGAGACAGGCAGGAGATGGGCAGCAGCATCTTCCTGATAACAACAATAATATAATAAAAAACTGCGGTTGCCAAC
>DWHP01003370.1:0-13461 GCA_018247895.1 Parnassius honrathi
TTGTGGTATTTACAAAGAGTATTATATAAGTATTTTCATTTTCTAAACAATCGTAATTAATTCACTTATCAGTAATATTTATAGCAGCGTTTTACTTATGATCATATCATAAAAGTATTTGGATTGTATCATTCTTACACATTCAAATTGTTGCTAGGTTCAGTTTTGGTAGCTAATAGGGATATGATCACCATTGTGTGATATTATTTAAAGGATAGCAATTATTATTGACTGGCTATTTGAGTTGTCAACTAGTAAAGTAAACAACAAGTAATCAAGAGTGTTATTATCCTTCCTGCGACTCCTATAATATCAGTGTAATACAGTACAGCGGGTAATGGTAGCTGAAACCTGACGTTGGAAAAGTGACTAAAATAATTTCTTTTCACTGCATACTTGTGTCTACTACAACGAAATACAACCGCAACTGAGACGTGATCGCTTACTTTGAGACGGTACTGCAGCAACTTGAGATGATTTAGAGTGTAGATTTACCGCATATTTGGCGAAAACTTCTTAGTATGAAATAACCTAATTCAAAGACGTTATCTACGTTAATTTGCGCAGAAGGAACTTAATGAGCACTATTTGAAAATTAAAATCAATTTTCAATTTACAACCTTTCTTTTCTTTGTATGACATAAACGTGGCATAACATGGTAGTTTGCAGTTCAGCGGATTGTAAATAGCAATTGTAGTCTGCCTGCATTCAACTCCAAAAATAATTGTATTTGTGTTGTTACCATGATGCATAAAATAAAATACTTTATACCCTTGTTTTACGGACTATATTACCCTAGAAATAAAAACATAACTTCAGCTACCGCACTAATATCTCTTTACTTTAACAAGGCAATAAATCTTTATTGTTATTTACCTCATTCAGACTGGGACAACTTGAGGCCTCGTTATATATTTGTTTAATATTATTTATTGCAACACCAGTTTTCTAGTTAATTTACTTAGCTCTTATGTTTACAACTGCGAGATATCTACACTTTATATTTCATATCATACCTTCCTTTACTAAGACATTAAATATTGCATTGCTTACCTCGAGTTGAACTAAGCAAAACTGCTGTTAAATAAAGTTTTTTTTACTTTATATAATGAAATTAAAAGTAAGTTTTTTAAATATTTTACAAATAATTGCCAGAATTCCCAAATAAAATTTAAACAAAACCCGCTTAGAAGGCAACTAGTGGTTAAAATGCAATGTTTTGCTGTGAAATATTTACGCTCTAATATTTTTTGCTGCATAAAGTTATCATATTGTATTCATTATGGTTTTGCTTGTATTTTAAATAAGTATGGCTTTACATTAAAGGAATACTAATTTCAGCAAAAAAAAAAATACATTTAGGTTCGTTACAATTCGTCTACTCAAACAATATATTTGTACAATACTGTTTTTTTCTTATATTAAACACAAAAAACAGGGGCTAGTAATGGTACTAATACCTTTAAAGCGCAATTTCTCAAATTAAAAATGAAGCTAAAATGTTTACTGTTAAACATAAAAGTGTTTTATGTCTTTATTTCGCACATAATTTTTCAAGACCTAATTAACTTATGACTAACTAATAATTAAATAATTATTGTTTTATCCCGAAATCATAGAACTTCCCTTTTTACTGGAAATGAGGCATTCCATCTTAATCCTCACGGGTGACAACGCATCTGCATTTTAATTCATAATTGAGGATAGATGTAGATGAATATGGGCCACAGCAACCACTTACCATGTGGACTGTGTGCTCGTTTGTCACCCTATCCCATAAAAAAAACGAGCGCTTAGTTCACCGTATGATAAGTAGATGCTGTGACACATCATCATCTACATTTATTCTCGATTAAGACTTGAAATGCATGTGCCATGTCACCCCTGAGGACTAAGATGGAATGCCTCGTTTCTGATAAAAAGAGTATCCGGTACTCCACACTCATTATACAGCACACAACAGCATTTAGCTGCTGTTTCATGTTGGCGTTCAGTGTGAGCGCGGTCCTTTCCTGGTGGAGCCAACCCACTGCAGCTGCAGTTTAGCTCTACCACGAAAAAAAACTACGCCGTATAGTGTCCACTTATAACACATCGCTTACAGGTACGAGGTTGCCACTCGAGAGCTTTTCCACCGGTACAAGGCTCATATAATTGTCTAGAAATATTTTTCAACCTAAATTTAGAATTCCAAATTTATTATTAATATTTAATTATATATATTACATATCAACGCTCTGTAAACGGCACGAACAGTAATTAGAAAGTAATTTCACAATAAATGTCGAAAGGCTTTAAGAAATTATAGTTGCGATATCGTCTTCCGGGATGGGGGTAGGGGGTAATTATTTGCCGCAAAATATTTTAAAGCTTAAATATACCCGCTTCTCCCAAGACTGATAATATACGGCCCTACGAGTTGTCATAAGCAAACAAAAAAACTCAGGGGACTAAGACCGAAACCAAGACGGGAACTTGGCCATCACTATAGTTGACCTTAGCCCGCATATCTGCGGTGATCTGCGCTCAACTCGGTCTCGGAAATGCGAGAGTTGTTTTAATTATTGTTCCATAATGTTCAAATATCGAGCTTAACTTATGCTAAAACTATTTCCAAGTATTGTATCAATATTACACCCAAGCCATTCGATTCAACTACGAAGGAGACGAAAAAAAGGATAATATTTCGTATAGGTAATTCGTATTCAAAAGTATGTCCATTTTTATTTTCGTCCGTATGTCCTAAACTAGTGCCGGATTTTGACATAATATCCTAATCAATTCATAACTATTCGGCAGGAAACACAAACTATACTTGTGACTTGAATTTATATATAAAATAAACTTTAAAATTTTATACGTGGTAGAGCCATGCTGCAGTTATATTAGTAGTACAGTTGTAGCACGAATGGATCAGCTCGGCCGGGGAAGGACTATGCTCATAGAATACCAGCGTAAAATAGTAGCTTAACGCTGCTGTTTTACGTGTGGTGAGTGTAGAGAACCGGAGACCATTTTTACTGGAAACAAGGCATTAATAGCCATGTAATCGAGGATAGATGTAGATGTCTATGGGCCACAGAAACCACTTACCATCAAATGGACTGTGTGCTCGTTTGTCACCCTATCCTATAAAAAAAACGAAATAAATTTATATCACGTAAATGGTATTAGCGAGCATATTTCCATCAATACCCTACACTGTAATGTGAATCCGGACAGAAACTTATCGCGCCATCTACATGAAAGGGACATAGAAGAGACATTTTTATAACTTTCCTGTTGCAGTAAGCTGTAGAAATTATTCTAATGGCTCTAATTTTCTAAAAGTTGTAAAATGAAATAACTGGCTGTATTATGGCTGGAGCACGAATAGGTTGCCCCGACCGGGGAAGGACCATGTCACAGTCTATAGTCTGTATAAGTCCAGAGGTGTACATAGACCTCCCCATAGACTACCTCGTAAAAAGATATTCGCCATAGGCGCCACGCTTGACGTGAGGATTGGCAACCGCAGTTTATTTTATTAATACGTGAAGGTAATATGGTCATCCGACTAATATAGTCACTTTCTTATAACGCAAAAACTACAACCTTGTTTGCATAGACGGCTTTGTAATACGATAGCTCGTCATCGGTCAAACAAATAATAAATAGTCAAAAGGACGCAGCTTTATCGACGCCATTTTGACAGTTGACATTATAGTGAATATTTTAGTGGATTCTAGTATGGTGTAGTGTAGTTAGTTTTCTTAAGTTAATTTTTCGAAGTGTTCCTAATATTGCCAAAGCTGGTTTGGTTTTTTTCCTCCTCCTGCTAGTTTAGGTTTTATAGTGCGGCAAAGCTTAAGGTGACCGTATTACCCCTACGTAGCTTAGTTGTTATTAGGAAGTTACTGCTGCGCATCTGATTTGTTTACTTATGTCGCCTCTAACGACCACTTCACGGTACGATATAAAGTGGTTGATATACTAACACAGGAAGGACCACGCTTGCGCAAAATACTAAAGTACAATAGCCACCATAATATTGGATCTTTACGTATGAAATTACCGTTTTGTCGTACTGACCACTTTGATTCGAAATATCTCCTCTTTAGTTAAGAATTCCAAATTCAAATTTATAAATTCGTATAGCTGGTATATTTGAGTTTTGAAAACGGTCATTCATTTGTTTTTCCCTCATTATTTGTTCTTTGGCGTCGTTTATTACCGCGCAATGGAAAACATGAAATATCGGTATATTTACGAGTACGAGTTCTACCGTGGCACCAGTGCTACCGAAACAGCTCGAAGGATTGATGATGTGTACGGCGCTGATGTCGCAAAAGAAAGCACGGTACGTGTTTGATTTCAACGTTTTTGTTCTGAAAATATCGACCTTCAGAACAAACCCTGTAGACGGCCGGAGACTAAAGTGGAAAATGAAGAATTAAAAGCTACTGTGAAAGCGGATCCACACAAAGCACTTCAGAGATAGCTGCAGGCTTAGGGATAAGTGATAACACTGTATTAATCCACTTGAAGCTAATCGCGAAAGTAAAAGTACTTGAACGATGTGTACCTCATGAATTGAGTGAATCAAACTTGCAAATACGCGTCGACTGCTGTGTTACTTTGCTCAACCGACACAAAAATTAAAGGATTTTAAATTGAATTACTACTTGTGATGAAAATTGGATACTGTACAATAATCGGAAGCGCCCGACGTAATGGCTGAAACCTGGAGACTCAGACAAATCCTGATCTAAACGAAAATAGACTCAGAAATATTTACTTGTGAGTGTTTGGTGGACTAGCGCCGGTGTCGTTCCCTACAGCTTTATACAATCTGTCCAAACGATTACTGCGGATATCTGTTGTCAGCAACTGCAAACCACGAAGGAAGAACTAGCTGCTAAACAACCGAGATTGGTCAATCGCTCCAGGCCACTGCTACTTCACGACAACGCAAGACCACACACTGCACAACAAACGACCACTAAGTTAGATGAGCTACTATTGGAATGTTTGCGACATCCATCGTACTCCCCGGATCCTGCTCCAACGGATTACTATTTTTTCCGGAATTTAGACAACTTCTTATAAGGAAGAAAACTCAACTCCGATGCGGCAGTCCAAACCGCCTTCAAAGAGTTTATTGATTCTCGCCCCCGTGGTTTTCTTAGTAAAGGGATCGATGAACTACCTATAAGATGGCAAAAGTGCATAGATAACAACGGTGCATACTTTGAAGAATTAAATATATTTTACAGAAATAAATTGACTTTATAATCCTTCCGTACAAGACGCCAATTTCGTATGTAAGGACCTATTACTACTGTTCCGTATGGTTTAAGTCAAACTAGGCATCTGATCTTAGTCTTCAAGGGCTATGACGCGTTTGAATTTTGATTCTTAATCATGCAAAGTGTAGATTACCATCAGGTTGGCTGTATGTAGTATTGTTACTACTTTTATAAATACTACAAACGTCAACCCTCATGGGAGCAGAGCGAAGGACTGTTGCCTGCTCTAAACTCTGTTTTTTTAAATGAGAGTAGGCCGGTTTCTAGACGTGGTACGCGTGTAGGCTGTTTTTATTGGTTACATATTGAAATCAATCGAAGACAGATGTAGATATTTACGGGCCACAGGATCCATTACCAGCAGGTAGGCTGTGCGCTCGTTCGTTACCCTTATTCTGTAAAAAAAAACTGCAAATAACGATTTCATTGGTGTGACGGGGATCGAACTCCACCGGTTGCGAACTATGAGGTTTCGAGCGAGCGACGATTATCGCCCGCACTACTGCAACTAATTCAGTAATGTATTGAGTAGAAGTAATTAATTTCAAGTGAGGATGTTGTCCCGTACCGTCCACCGTTCCATTACCTAAGCCTACTAATAAAGTAGTGTTTACTTTACACATTGCCAACTAAACGGCAGTTAAGTGAGCAAAATTAACACACAATTGCAAGATTCTGTGTTTCTAAGAGCTGTGTAAGAAAATTGATTTATTATTTACAAACGTATTGCTTTTGCGTTCTATTAAATGCTCGTTGCTGAACATATCTGCCTTATAGGGGCGATATTTGCCACAGTTGCCACGCCGGGTAGGCTCCGCAGCAACAGCACTATAACTTTTTTTTGTTATCATGTAGATGCAGCTGCCCAACTCCTGTTCCATTACCTCTTTTCCGCCTTTACGACAACCACGGGATGATATGTCTCAGTGGATTTTTATGCCACCTTTACACAACCCAACTCTGTCAGAAAATTAATAATCGGATTCGAACTCTGCAACCAGGTACGCTACCCACTAAGTATTCGTTATAATAGGAACAAAGCAACGAATCTTTAGTTACTTTTAAAACAAAGATTATGATAAAAAGAAATTGGATTAGGTAAAATATACCTGGTAAAGAATTTGAAATAACATATCACTGTAGCATAAATCGTCGTCAGCTATCATAAGCCCACGGCTGGGCAGAAGCATTTCATTAATCGCTACACGTAGCTTCGCTTGTTAAGCAGATTGGAGATAGTTAAGGCAAACCTCCAGCACCATCGACACTGCTTTCCTAAGCAGTATCGATGGTGCTGGAATTAGATGTTATCATTTGAGATCGCTAGTACGGCAGCTGGCGGTATCAATAACATTTAAATCTATCGATACACCTATAAAGTTTGTTTAAATAAACACATGTAGAGATTAGAAACGGAAGTTAATCATTGATTTAATAATTCTTCTTCTCCTTCCAACCCTTGTCTTAATTTATTTGGGACTGGCATGGCATGTCTTCCCCTTCTATTCTCTATTAACCGTCATCATTTCACTCACTCCCTTCTTACGCAAATTATCCTTAATAGGGTCCATCTTTCTTTTCGTAACCCCCCCCCCCTTCTATTCTTATATCCATCCACATTCATATCCATATCATTGATATAAGACTTATCGATTAAGAACACAACCTTAAACTTTTGAATGTTAGTACTTACCTATTTTAATTTAGATTTTAAATGTAAAGTAACTCATCTCACAAACGGGCCTGGACCTCCTCTTAATTTATAAGCTTGTTTTGATGCAAGAAAGTTTTGGAACTGCCCTAATACGAGTATGCGGTTTAGGTTTTCGAAATATTTTTATTTCCCGGACATATAGATTTCCTCACGATGTTTTAGCACGTGATGCTCGCAGGAACAACAAAATAATCAGCGGTTAAAATTGACAATTTAAACTTTAAAATTAACAATTTCGTTGTTACCTGTTGAAACTACAAAGATTTGCAAAAAATTTTCTTGCTTTTAATTTCAAATACTTAAAATGCTTAAAAAACTAAAAATGTTTAATTTTTTGTATTCTACAAAAGCATACTTGAAAAATTGTATACTTACGTGTTTTCCACGTACGACTTTATTGTCAGTATAACATTAGATAAAGTATAAAGCAATATTTGTATTTTGAATGCACGGGTGAACTTTATTATCTATTAAATTTAAAAAGAAACATCATGAATTGTAAGGAGAGATTCGCGTGTTAAATTTCAATTGCCTTCGCAAAAATTGCAATAAGCTGCGACAAGTTCCGTAAACGTAACCGCGAGCATTGTTATCCAGCAAATCATTATATGTAATTACTTTAATTACTACAGCGAAATAAAATAGCTTCCTAATGTACAGATACTCCAACCGCAAAAGAGCACACACAGACGGTAAATGCCTACTCTATGTTAAAACTTATTTCCAAAGTTATAAAAGCGGATATCAATGGCGTCTTGGAATATAATTTTTGACGGCATTTACTATTTGCATCGTTGCAACGCCATCTATTCGAATTCCTACAAAACTTTTCACTGAACCATTTTCTTACAAGAACAACTCACACAACCAAAATTCCACAACTAGCACAAGCGCAACAATAACTACACAATCGAACGCACCCACACGCCGAGAAAAAACGATAAAAAAGCGCACACAAACACCGCTCGAATTATTGCACACAGCGCCGCAAACATAATGACGTTCTATTTTTGAAATTTAAAATTTACAAAGCCGTGTTTTTACTTCCCAATAATACCTATAAAATTTTCAATGCGTTATTAATGAGATGCGGTTTCAATTGTTACAAAGAATAAGATAAGTCAAACTAAAATGTTCAAGGTTCGTACAGGCGCGGGCACTCACACATGCAGCAGTGTAACTGAACTACGCTGCACTTTACGTCTGTGTGGAGTACTCCGGCTGCAAAGTTTTGATACTAGATCTGTAACATTATTTATATTTTGAAGTACGGAGGAACTTCTAAAGGACAAATATTACTTTTCCATTAGTATTATTTGCTAATTCTTCCTGTTGTACATTTTAGTAATTTTTTAATTTATGAAAATGAAACAGGCCAGTTTCTTTTTTTAATTATATAACTTAGTAACGTTTACTCATAATAATAAAGTATCGTAAATCCTAATCAATTTTAGAAAACAAAATAGTTATTTTGTAAATTATTTGATCAGTCTAAAAAGCCCACCTGTGGAGTTAAGTGTTTGTCATCGATAATTAATTTAACTGATAATTAACTAACATATTCATGGAACATGGAGATGCTTATGAATGCTGAGTTAATTAAATAAATATTTAACGTATATAAAATACAATATCAAGCATTACTTGAATTTAAAAGAAAATGTTGAAGTCTCTTATATTTTTGACTTAATACTATATTATATTGTTTCATCTTTCTATATATAATATCTGGTTATATAATAATTACTTTTTTATAGTATTTAATATTGAGTTGAATTTTTGCAATAATATGTATTTAAGTTGTTTATTTATACCATGATATATACATTACTGTGATATTTATTTAACATAGAATCAGTCACCACCTGAAACCACAATTTGCAGTTATTTAATTTGTTTTACTGATACTATTTGTGTAATGCTCAAAAACGCAATAAATAATTCAAAGCAACTGTCTATCCAAATAATTCAAAATGTATAATATTTTAATTTTATTTTGTACGTGCAGACAGGCTCAAGATATCGCGGTCGCTCTCGCTCGGTCGCAGTAAATACAAGGTAATGGCTAAGTACGCACGCGGTCTAGTGCAGTGTGCGCCGCCAGTGCAGTCCCGCCTATGCACAATCGCTAGAGAGTCGCATTTCCGTTCTCACCACACCACAGGACCACAACACGCGACGTAACCGCTAAAAACCTCCAAAATTAAAAACAACAACCCAAAATTTAAAAATAAAATATTTTCACATCAGACTATATTTTGTACAAAAATAATATATATTCATATCATTCGCGCAGTGGTTTTCGAAAGAACATATTTTAGTGATATTTTTTCCCTCGTTCAGGGAGTTTAAGAAAAATATTGTTGCACTCACGCGATGCACGACACATATCAGATGGAAACTTAGGACCCGAACTATATTTTTCAATTTTAAAACACTAATAAAAATAAATTAATAAAATATTTTGTGTATATGTGACGTTATGTGCGATGTAACCTGTGCTGGTGTCTTGACGACGAAATACAACTTAATGGATTCGTGAGTGTACATGACCAGGTGACGCCAATAGTGTTTCAAAACTTTTTTCGTTTGTATATTTTTCTACGAAAATTACCACCGAAGTGTCAAACTGGACCGAGGGGGATCAGGCCACCTCTGACGCATGTGAGTAAATAAAACATTGAAAATGTTCTAAAACAAAGGTTTTTGTGTTTTCGCCAAATAATCTTATGTTTATATGTGCGAGGTGCGTATTAACGCGTAACGGTGCATGTGTGGGGTTCACGCACTTTTTTGTGTTTTCTTACGAGTCCCCCACCATTGCGCCCCTCCTATGCTCTTAAACGTTCATCTGTCACACTCTTCTATTCTCTGAGTACGCGGCAATATTGTGTGCGTGAATGCACGCGTGTGCGTTAATAAATTTCATCCTATATTTTTATCGAAGGCCATTGAAGGCAATAAAAGTTCCATTTTCATATCAAAACTATACATTTCAAACTATATTACATATAATATGTACCTTTATAATTTTCGAAACCATATTTACTTTTGAAAGTTTAGGAAATATTTCCGAAAATTCTTCCTAAGGGGGTCAAAGTTCTATCAATTTACTTTATACAACATTTTAATTGTAATTTAAAGTGTTTAGTATATAAACAATGTATTTATTCTCAATTTAAGTGATTAAATTTGGATGCTACGCGATTTCGCTCGATCGTAGGCTAAAATTTTACCGTCGGAACTTTTACCGCCTTTACTTTAAATAATTTAATTCCAAATACAAAATTAACCTATCAAAGTTTTTATAATTTAATTTATTTTATATTATGACACAATAAAAGAGTCTGGATATTTATTTATATATACACTACAAACGGACCGTTTACTTTATAATTAAGCGGAATTTTACTGTCTTAGTTTTTTTTTTCAATTTACCAATTAATTCGATCGAGGTTACAATTTTAAAACGTAATTTTAATATCAGTTATATCAATAATGTAGTTTTGATGAATATTAATAATCAGTGAAACCAATACTCGTCATTTTTTATATTAAAATTAATAATGAATGAGGCCACGGCTGCACGCAGGAAGTACGATATGCACTTGCTTCTGTAACCTAAATGTTTGAGTTAAAAATAACTTTAATTTCGAACATGACCAATGTACTTACTTAAAATTTTTTACATCTTTATTAATATTTGAGTTTTATTTCAATGCTTTATGCTACATATTTTAAACAAAACAAAAACGCTTTTATTGCACATGAAGTCAAAAAGAATATCTTTACTTATCTTTTGTAATCATATACCGAAACACGGAAATCTTGTAAAACTTTTGAATATTTCTGCAGTAGCTTAGTTAATTATGTTATCTACATAATTATTTTTTTACACGCGATATATTTCAATACGTAAAACAGAAAATATGAAAGTGCTAAAAATATTCGTATGTATACGAATTAAGCAAGGCGCTGTTATATCTAGGTCCACGAGGAATTTTTTTTAAACTGGTTATCATATTAATTAACTTTACTTATATTCCTTTTAACCACTCCTGGTAAGCTTAAAATGCTTGTGTTAGGAGTGGTTCACGACAGTACTCGAGTGGCGGATTCGAACCCACGACCTTTGAGTTCGCGGACCGCCGCGCCCTCCTTCGGCTACTGACGATATTATATTATATATATGGGACATATTAGGTATATATGTAAAAGAAAAATTAAAAATGTGTTCCAAAATAAACAGTTCAAGTGCGCGCCCTCCAATGCACTCGAAATTCGAATAGCGCTCGTGCTAGTCCTTGCGCATGCGCTCGGCCAAGGCGAGCGCTTACACAACTCCGGCGACTGTCAATGTTACTACATAACCTACAACCGCTTCGCTGGTAGGGTTACCATCTGTCAGAACCTAGCCTGATGTGTCAATTTATATCAACGATATTTCTTCATTTCGATCAATATATAATATATAATGGCTAAGTTTATTTATTATTTAGAAATCTCTACTTTTCATTTGTTACTTAAAAAGGTATTTTTACCATAATGTGTCAGGTACAGCTGTATAAAATAATCTTTTTTAATAAGTATGGTAGCCCTATTAACTAGAGTAGACACTTGGTCGATCGCCGCCATCTTGGCTTTAGGACTAGTTTGAAGGCTATATCGTATCGCTAATGTTTTACTTAGGATACTCGGCGACGTTTCTATGCGCGTTTATACTGTTAGGATTACTTCTTAACTATTTCTCGGATGAGTATGAGAAATTTAATGTTATATATTGCTCTAAATATTTATTTCCTTTTTAAAATCTACGTTAACTATTGACTTAATGCTATGAACCGTTATTAGGCCCTTATGTTCGTTAATTAGACGCTTGTCTGTATCAACATCAAACCATCAACTACAAAGAAGATTAAGTTAAATACAAAAGCTTCCTTCTGCTCTTTCAAAGAATATCGCTGTATAGGATTGTTTTAAACAAGAACATGTTGCGTTAAAATAAAAAAATTATTAAAGATAACTCAAAAATTACTGGTCAAATCTTGATTAAATTTATATGGGACCACACGAGAAGCACCAGCTTTCAGATAAGAAAAGTGTTATTAAAATCAGGTTAAAGTAAACTCACATAAAAAACATACAGTCGAATTGAATACCTCCTCCTTTTTGAAGTCGGTAAAGTAGAAATATAAAATAGGAGAACCGAAGTGTTTTATGTCCTCAGGTCAGTCAACCCGTGCTCAGATTTTAAATATTCTGCGTAGGTTGAACCAAAATTTAGGGACTATGGTTGCTGCTAAAGCATTATAATAGTAATTTAAATAAAACGCGATATATTCCGTAAAAATACTTTTATTTAATGAGTAGTGAGTACTAGTATCCGTCAAAATAAAAGAAATCTAAAAAAAACAGATTAGGAAAATAATGCGTAATTTATTGCTTATACCATAATTCTATGTTTAAGTCGTGGTCGGCATTAAAAATTCCAGATCCGCTCAGGCTGCGCGCAGCAGGTTGTTTATAACCTGAATCTAGCCCAGCGATTTGAATTGAAAGACGTCGGACCCACCAGATACAAATCTAAGCAAATCGGAGCGGTGCACGCCTTCGAAAGCGGCCGCACTTGTGCCAATATGAATGTCATGGGCTCGATATTACATGTGTCTAGCTAGCTATGTGGAAAGATCTGGATGTTGTGTAGTGCACCCGGTTGATACGTCTTTATTTTATCCGTTACATGATTTACACGATCATGATCACTCATGTTAATGTTCTTATTTCCAAATATTAAAACTAAAGTGGATTTGATTATTCGTCAAGGCTAAAGTAAAAGGCATTTTCTTTAAAACTATTTGTGATAGTAAAATTGATGATTTAAAAATTATTTTATTTATTACAAGTTTTGATACTTTATGTAACTATTATGTAAAAGTGCAGTTATACTCTTAGTTTAAAAGTCATGATTATTGTTTCTTGTTTTATTGTTAAGACAAAAAGAAACGCAAACAATAACTCACATGAAATCGGAGCATATTGAAGTATACAACAAATATTAACTGCGACAAATTACATATCAACGAAGATTTTATTATAGCAAAACGAATTAACGTATCTATTCCTAGCGACGGCAACGCGCCGCTACAAAACGGTCAATGTTACGCGGCAGCCATTTTGTATTTATTCTGGTTGTTAGATAGATAGCTTGTATCGCGAAGCTAAACGTCGTGTCTCGATGCCGGCCGTGCCGGGTAGGTGCCGGCTACTTATTCCTATAATCCAAATGACGATTTACTTAATTTTTATTATTATACAATATAGCAATGTTTTGAATAATGCGTTTACTTCTATCAGGAAAATTAAAGTAATACCTAAACTAATATTTTTTTTAAATCCATCAACATGTATGGACCTACTTAGAAAAATAAACTTTATAAATGTTTTTTTTAAATATATAT
>DWHP01003371.1:0-13460 GCA_018247895.1 Parnassius honrathi
ACCGACCGCTATGTTGCGATGTTAGAGGGATATTTGACTCCAGAACTTGCGAGATCGAGAATAGCGAATACGAGGACTTGGTTCCAACAAGACGGAGCGACCTGTCACACACCAAATGACTCTACGGCGGTTGTGAGACAGATGTTTCCTGCAGGACTAAGTTCCGAAAGAGGTGATATCCCTTGGCCCCCACGTAGCCCTGACTTGACGCCTCCTGACTTTTTGTTGTGGGGGTACCTCAAACATAAAGTCTACATGAACAATCCGAGGAACATCAGTCAGCTAAAGGAAATATCCGTGGGGAAATGGCAGCTATCACCCCAGATTTATTGACAAGAGTTTTCACAAATCTGCGTCATTTAGATGATGTTATTTTTAAAAAATAAACCGAATTTAATTACCTAATCATCCTATATTTTATTTCAACTATACCTTTTGTATTTATTTTTTAGCCTATACTTAATAAATGTACGTTCTACTGCGCCATCCTGTATAAAAGAAAAGTAAGTATATCGATTATTTTAATCCGATACTGGGAGATATGCCATAGCCAAAGTAATACAGAGGTTTTATCTTTGGGTCATGGAAAAACATAAAAATATATAAGGATCTCTATTTTTTACAAGAAAGGACTAAATAAGAACTTACGACGTAGAAGGAACGCACTCAAATAAATATAAATTAAAAAGTTTAAATGAAGTAATACTTTACCTTAAATTCCCCGATTTGTTTAGTTACAGTTTAAAATGAAAGCAATGCCACGACACATATATAAAATAAGAGCTTAGTGTTATTTGTGACACAACTAATATACCTATGTAATTGATTAATTTTAAACATATTTGGTTTAAATTTCATCGGTCCATCGGTTTATATGGGAAGTATAGTATCGTAACTATTTATGACAAAAATATCACTTAACTAACGTAAAAATATTGCATTAAATACATTTCAACTTCCTTTTTTACCAAATTATGTTTAATCGAACTGTCTCTCGATCCTTAATTCCATAAATATAATATAATAAGAAGTCTTATTATTTACATCATACTATAAAAAGGAGAGATGAAAACATTACTTTGCCAATTCGGTATTGACAACGATAATTGATTTTGACTTCCAGCGTATCCGTTACCGTTAGGCCTTATTACATACACTATTTTTGTTAGAATTCCTTCTATGTCAGAGTCGTGTCTATCATAACCTTTCCTTACATTACACAATCTTTTAGGACGTACTATGTGTATGTAACATACATATTTAACCGTAAAATGTGATATAGTTTTTATTCGTTATCAATCTCAAGTTCCGCCCTTTCAAAATTAAAATGGACTCTGTTTACATACGTTTCATACTATTAAGAAAATATTAAAAAATACTAAATTACAAAAACTAATCATTTCAAAATTCGTTCCATAAATGAACCAACAAGGCCATTTAAAGGAAATTACAAAAATAATTATGTATGTACTAACAACTTAGTTATAGGAATGTAGAATCGATTAAAATCAAAGGCAATTAGTTACTCATTTCACGATCAATTAACTTGATTTCGTTTGATTAGTAATTACTGCATTATAAGTAAATTTTCATTTCTGTAAATGACCTCGATTAAAAAATCTTTACTGTCATCTACTGTAACTTTTGCCTTAGATATTTTTTTTATTTTACGCATATTATGCTCATACTCAAACAGGTACATAAAGATTCATATAACGAGTACATTCTTAAAATATTCTTACTCGATGTTTACTCTATATGAGATATTATTTCCACCAATTAAATACTACTAATTTTGTTAAAGAGAAAGATTTTTGGCAATTCGTTAATAATTTACTGTATTTGTATGAAATAACCACATTTCAAATTCATTGTGTGGATAATATTTTTATTTAAGTTTACTTCATCGTTGCTAACATATATAATACTACGATAACTAATACAATTCACAAAATTTAAACATTTATTCATATACTTATACGAAATTATTTTAATTAAAACCCATATAAATTTCGAACAATAACTATTTCATCAAAATAAAGAAACAATCCCAAAAACTTATCATTAATATCGAATAAGTTTAAAGATTTTACAAGGCTTACAGATATTTAGAATCAAAAGTATTAGATGTGTAATTCGAAAGTTGTCACGTTCGTGACAAATCGATGTACGTTAGTAGGTATCGATTACGATTTAGCAATCGGAACTCTCCGACTTACAAGTTTATTGTTGCAGCCAGTTCGATACAATTTAGCTCGTGAGTAGAAGACAACTAAACTGTGGCTACTGTAAACGATACGTTTACAATAAATCGTAAATCGAACATGAATCGAGGTAAAGTGATTGTCGTTTCCGGTGGAGCCGCACGTGCAATGGATGGCTTATATTTGGCCGATGGCACCGAGGTTCTCATGGCGTGATGTTATCTGAAATGATTACATACAATCGTGTTAATAAACGATAAAAAAATGCTTAATGGCTAAAATAATCGTTTTCTACTTTAATTAAAAACGAATCGCGCAGACCGTGTAGTGTTGGTGTAAGAAAATCTACTACTCCATCTCCATGTCGTCCCGTGGATGTCGTAAGCGACAGAGGGAAACTGAAACATGGGATGGACATCATCTTCCTAATATACAACTAAAAAAATTCAATGATCAAATCATTTATCTCCCATAATATCATATTTTCAGCCGAGGAACTTTCATAGGCCGTAGGAAAATAATTCACGGCTCATAGCTAAAAAAAAAGAATACAAATTAAGTTACGAGTCATGAATATTTATATTTATTTTTGTATATTCATATTATATATTTTAGCACAATAGTATTCCTCATATCTTAGAGATTACATACAATTAAACATCAAACCCAACTGAAGTAAAAGAAAAGAAAATCAAGAATACTTATAAGTACCAAAAATATTGTAAATATTTATTAAGGGGATTTTTATATAATGTCATTTAGACAACCTTTACATTGATAGGATCGCAAGAGAGCAAAAACATGTTTCGTTAGAGTTAGACCCTTTGGTTATCATGTATATAATCAAAGGTTAGACCATTGACGATGCGTAAAGGTAATCAAAGTATGGTAGACGGATAAAAACAATATGATTTAACAAATTGACTTTTAATTTTTAAAAGTAAAAGCAGACTTTTAAAGAACATTATGCAAATGTAATAGATTAAGTTTTCGTATTTTTTTTAACGTTTTGGTTTTCTGTAACAATGTAATATTCTTGATGTTTATTCTAGTGCATGTTGTAATCACCTATAATAGTTTGTAGCATTTAAAGTAATACTCTATCTATGTATGTATGTAAATTATAATTTAACAATGTATACAAATGTTGGTGATGCTAAATAAAAAAAAAAAAAAAACTAACAAAATGAAATAATTTTACATTCCGAAGGCGGTGCTGTACGTATTGTATAATTATTTTATTCTTTTTGGTTATTATTAAAAGTTCATTTTACCAAATCTTCACTCTAATCTAATTCTTCTAATCAATTACTAAGTCACTTTCTTTGGACTTAGTAATTGATTATCGATATGCTCATGCCAAGTTAAACGTTGATCTATAATGATCCCCAAGTACTTGATTGAAAAACTTTCGTAATGACAGAACAGTTACAATTTTGAACCATGTCAAAGTTGCAAGTGTGAATCTTTATGTTAAAGTTATTTCCTGATTAAGCCCGGTTTTAAATAGTAAAACAAATATAATCAGTTTTAGGTGCATTAATCGTTAGAAAATTGGATTGAAGCCAGCTTGCAATTTTAGTAAGGCTAGATTCTGTATTTTTACGAATCTCATCCCATGATGCTCCAGTAAAAACGAGAGCTGTGTCATCGGCATATGTGAACACACGGGCACCATTAATTTTCAGATTTATACCACTTACGGGTACCCCGTAGTAGGTAGTTTTAGGCCCAAGATTGTTTCTAATTTATATCAATGATCTTTGTAATGGGGGCACAAGCCCTCACTAATAAACTGATCTATTTTAACTTTTTGTGTACGGTTTAATAAGTAATTCTTAAACACAGTCAAGGTTGTGTGTGTCTCTTATGCTGATGTTTTCTAATTTTTGTAAAAGGATGGGGACAGAGATAAAACGAAGACCTTTTTTGGGTCTAGAAAAATTGCAAGATATTTTTTACCCTGATCTAGGTTGTAAATCATAAACGAGCTAAGTGCTAAGATTGCATCTTCTGTGGATTTACCTTGAATCCATATTGGCAGTTAGACAAGATATCGAACTTAGTAAGATGATTTAAAAGTCTTGTGTTGATAAGTTTTTCTAATATCTTGGAAATCGAAAGTAGTACTGAAATAGCTCTGTAGTAGCTAAGATCACCTATATACCCATTCTTCTACACTGGTGTTATAACAGTTTGTTTTAAAGGTTGAGGGAAAACGCCATGCTTAAAACAAAGGTTTACGAAATGACAGATTATAGGAGGAATTTGAATTACCGCAAGTTTTAGAAAGTGCGCTGGAGTGTTATCCCATCCAAGAACACTGTTTGATTTTAGGCTCATGATAATATCATGTACCTCGCGAAGATCTGTATCTAGCAAGACAAAGAAAGAAAGCTAGAATATAAACTATTTAATAAAAAAAGATCATCAAAAAGGTCTACATTTAACGAAGAAATCGCGTCAAATACTCAATTACATAATAAAAACAGAAAGAAAAAAACATAGTCGAATCGAACCTCCGCCTTTTTTAATGTCGTTAATAAATATGTAAAGTACTTAACCAAATACTCATGAATATAAATATATACGCGTTATTATAATATTATATAGTACTACCACCACCCCTACCCGCTTTCGATTACGGCTACCATTTTTAGGGTACTGCTTCACTCGTTTATGTGACTAGCACCTTAGCGAGAGAAGTGCGAGCACCCTTAGGCTACGTGAGAACACCGTCGCAGTAATTATATTGTATGGCCACAGGTATTCGGGCTTTAAGTTCCCTGCATTTAAATTCTAGTTCTTATACTCGTTTAGCTTCGAAAGTGTTAATATTTCGTTTAACAAGCCACTTTAATTCTTGCCAGTCTTTAGCAAGTTACTCCCAAGAAAAAGGCTCGACATTGCATTTTTTCATGCACCCCTTAAAAACATCCTTATCTTATCTTGTTCCACATTAAATGAGCCAGACCGGTAAATTGCACTGCCGTAACTTGATCGCTACATAGTAACTTCAGTCTGCACTTATTACATCTGGACTGATTATATCTTAGGACCTGCTCGCCTTGCTTGCGCTTCAAACTCAGAGTACATAATGCGTTTTGCCACTCTGTATCAATACAAATACAAATTAAAAACATAAGAAGAAGAAAATACCATGTTAGCAGAATAAATACGCAAGAGGAAAATAGCTACTACGACGAACGCTTAGTCGAAAAAAGAGCCCAACTACCAACTCAACACTACACCAACTAAATGCTTAAAAAAAGAGGATTAAATCTATCAAATAGCACGCTCCGCATCTTAGCAATATTGTGCTAAGCGCTCTCACCTTTTTTGTGCTGGTTCTTTTCTCGCTCAAAGGATAACTATAGCTATTCAGCGAGAAAACGCAGTCAGCGTTCTTGACGCGATGGGGAGCAGGACTTATTGACAATTTAAATTTTTAGTTTTAGTTGTTCTTTAGTAGTTTTTTCTTTTTAATATTACGTGTAAATAAAAATAAAATTGTAGCCTTTTAATTAAATAAATCATTATATATTAAAAAAATGTAAAAAAGAGAAGATATACTATGTAAAATTAATAAACCCTTATTTACATTCCGCAATTAATTACTTAAAATTACTGACATCACTTCCATTAACGGTAGACCGATTCTCCAATAACAGCGACACAGCATTCGAACTATAATACGGTAAATGGATACTATCAATAAATCTTTTACAATACAATACAATACTCTATATTGTACACCAACGAACCATCAATATAACAAAAAATTAACAAACAGTGAGGGAAAAACAAAAGACGGTCTTATTGCTGCATAGCAATATCTTCCAGACAACCCAGAAGAAGAAATTAATAAACATAAAAATAAGATTAACGGGTAGGGTGCACTAAATTAGGAAAACAAATACAAACTTATATGTACTAAAATGACGACATACTTTAGGTAGATTAATGACCATAACTAAGAGGAGGAAGAGGGAGGAGTTAAAAAGCCAAATAGTGTTCTTTAATCTGATTCTAGAACACATTTAACGATTGAGCACTTTTAATTGACTGGGGTAAGGAGTTTCAGAGTCTAACTCCAAGAACAGCAAAAGATTTATCATAAAATGTCGAGCAGTGTACAAGACATTGAAGCGAAAATTTTCTTTGGACCGTAAGGAAAAGTCGTGACAAGAGCTAAGAAATTTAAAACGTTCTTTTAGATACAGAGGAAAGACTTGATACGTTAAATAAGACGTAGTAGAACGCAAAAAGTATATGAGTAATCCAACGAAGACGGATTGGGAGCCACTTGAGTTTAGTGCGGTACTTCGAGAAATAGTTATACCTTTCTATGAAGCCTAAATATGAACCGTATAAAGAGATTTTGGAGTCGCTCAAGTTTGTTAAGTTGCTCCTCGGTGATATCAAGGTAACAAATATCAGCATAGTCGAGGATAGGGAGTAATAAAGATTGTACAAGCATAATTTTGATGGAAATGGGTAAAAAGTAGTTAAGCCTCCGGAGTGAAGCATACACTGCAAACATTTTTCGGTTCACTGCATTAATTTGGGGAGTCCAAGAAAGACTGGAATCCAATAGGATACCAAAATTTTTAACTTCTTCATTATATGGGATAAGGATACCATTAAATACAATGGGTTGAAGTTGATATTTTTTAATTTTAGAAATCATTCTTGAGCTCCCAATAATCATAGCTTGGGATTTTAGAGAGTTCACCGTCAACCAATAAGATCGTGTCCAGTTGAGAATATAAGCCAGATTCTTGTTGATACATTCAACAGATTTGGGAAGATCTTCGATGGTTGTTTTAAATATATTTGAAGGTCATCGGCATACAAGTGGTATGGAGAAGATATTTGAGATATAATCGTATTAATAAAGAGTGCGAATAAAAGAGGAGATAGGACCCTACCTTGTGGAACGCCAGCTACGGTATCAAGCCACGAAGAAAGTCTATCTTGGACACGAATACGTTGCTGGCGCCCATACAAATAAATATGAAATCAGGAAATTGCAGTTGGAGATATGTTAAGAGAACGCAGAATCCCTAACAGGATATCACGATCAACAGTATTGAAGGCGTTGCTGAAATCGAGCAACACCAATACTGCGACTTGATGAGTCTCCATACCGTGGCGAATGTCGTCCATGATTTTTAATAACGCCGTAATCGTACTTATATTTTTTATATTTCTAAACCTTAACTAAGACTATAAACAACTGGTAAAACTAAAAAAATTGTATAACCCACGTTAATAAACATAAACAATAAAATAAGAACGTAGTCAAAGTCAATTAAATACGCACTACTGATCAGATCTTAACCAAATTTATAAGGGACCACATGAAAAACAACCTCCTCCTTTTTTTGAAGTCGATTGAAAACCACATTCTGTTATCCGACAGCATGAGTTTGGCGGCATCCGCCGTTGTTAATAGTGCATGTCATAACTTTTATTGTACTATAATTATTGGATTTATCATTTACTACATATTTTGGTGACTATTTTCTCGAACTAATATCTACATAGTATAAAACAAAGTCTTTCCGCCGTCTGTACGATTAGATCTATTGTACTACGCAACGGATTTTGATGCGGTTTTCATCAATAGACAGAATAATTCAAGAGTGAGGTTTATATGTATAATACACGCGTATATTGTCAAAATCCAAAAATTATCCGTGCGAAGCCGTGCGGATCGCTAGTACGTTATATAAATTAAAAAGTTTTAAGCAATGTTTTACAAAATAAATCATTCTTTCTCAGTTTGTTTCTTCGTTATATAAATGAATAGACAAACATTAAATATTTTTCTACAGTTATTCTTTGCTCTACACGTATACATACACGTAGAGTTCAAATAATTACCTAGGTGCGTGCCTAGATCTCAGCATATGCGGTGGCACCTCGCGGCGTTCTAGCTCGTCTGAACTAAGCTGCAGACCTGCCACTAACTGCATTATCTCCCGTTCTTTCTTAAGCTCTTCACGGCCTGTCTCCACCTGGAAATCATAATAATCTACTTTAATAATAATATTTATTTTGTAAATACTAGGGATAGACACAAGCTAATAGTAATAGTACCAGCTGCTAGACTAAACACAGTAATTCGTTCTTGGGGCAAATGTACATACACATACGTTTTTACAATGAAATATCAAAAACATTAAAATTCCCTACTCCAAGTTTAACAAAAACTTTATTCAACGAAAACTGCATAAAAGAGGATTATTATAACATTAAGGGATTTATGGATGATAAATGGAAAACAGAATAAGGTTATCGTAATAAGCCGTTTCTAATAAGGCGTGTTTGTCAATAGTTAAAGAATGATTATAAATTATTCTTTAAATTTTGAATATAGGTGTTCTCGTAAATTGATATTGCTCACGAATTTCGTTTAATCATATATCCGATTAGTCATTGAATGACCTCAATAAAAATGAAACTATAACTCAATATCAAAGTTGGCAATCAAAAACAAGGTTTCTATCGTGCTTTTAGGCTATGTATATTAAGCGAGCCAACTCGTATTCGAACTAGTTTTATTTTAAATTGTTAGCTTTAATGACGAATGTCGAAAGAAATAACGATGCTTAATAAAACAAAATTTTCTGAATGTATTGCGTTTAATTTTAACTTTTACGATTCCCGATGTTTTGGCTACTATACAGCACTATGGTCACGGGTTACATCTTGAAGCGAGCTTCCGTAGGAATATATTACAAGCCGCTGAAAAAGATTGGTCAGTCTCACCATCCGTCAAGTGTCAACACTCCTCTACAGGACGCAGACATCTACAAACTTGATTTCTGAATGTGGTCTCTTCTACATAGGACAAAAAATTCATAAAAACTCGCGCAAAATAACATATCTCTTATGTGACCAAAAATCCTCACAAAAGAACACCGATTCCTACCAAGAATGATTCGCTAGGCTATTGAACTTGAATCAAACTTTTTAATATCAAAAGAGAAGATGGCTGGGTATAATAACCTGCTTGGGGCCCTATGATTGATAAAATTAAGTCCTTACCCAAGCATACTACCGCAAGATTGTTTTGACTATAGTACCTGAGGGTAATATGGTAATCCGGGTAATATGCCTTTGTGATACGATAGCTCTTCATCGGTCAATCAAGTAAAAAGAGCGCTACTTTATCCACGCTACTTTAAGAGTTGTCATTATAGTATGTATTTTAGTCAGTTTTAGTCAATTATAGTATGGTGTAGTGCGGTTATTTTTTTAAAATTGCTTTCTCGATTTGTTCATAATTGTTGCCAAAGCTTTTCTGTTTTTTTTTCTTAATATATGAGTTATGGTATACGACTTTGTGTTTAGGCCTCTGCCCTCCTCCTAGTTTTGGTTTTATAGGGCTGCAAAGCTAAAGGTGACCGTATTACCCTCACGTACCTTATTATAAGCCGGAACTTGACTACTATACCACCGGATGGTAAGTGGTGATGCAGCCGAAGATGGTAATGCGCACTGACTTAGCTTCATAAAAGCCTATTCACTCTTGCCTTGAAGACACCTACAGTATAATTGGATGTAAAGATAGATGCTGCCAAATTACATATATGTTCTATATACCGTGAAAATATAGATTTGTACATATAGAGAATTTTGTACCCAACCAAGAATGATATTTCAGGCACCAGCGATCCACAGCCATTCTTGTTTAATAGCTATTAAGTTTAATATTAAGACATTTTTGTGGTATTGTGGTGAGAATTAAATACATTTTTCCATTTTAAACCTTTTCATATTTACAGCGACATCTCTCGTGTGAAACCATAAACTCTCACGTACGCAATTTCTTTTAAGGATTTTTCGAGAAGATCCCAGGACAGTTAAAATACAAATAATATATAAGAAACCAATTTACACAAAAGCATTAAACTAAAATTGATTACAAGCTTAAAATAAATGACAGCTCCGTAGCAAGTTCGAATTCCTCATGGAACAGATATTTGCAAGGCCTACAATCATTCATAAACACTTACACCTGTCATCCAGAAGTGTAGGCAGAGACTACGGACTTCCATTTAGCACGATCCTGCCATACCTGTCTCGCCTCCTTTACATCCATATATCTACGCATACAGCTTCGTCGGTTAAGGGCACTCCTAATGTGGTCCGTTTTCAGAATATCGCCAATTTGGTCGATAAACTTTGGTCTAGGGTATCCCTTCCCGATCTGCCGTTTACATGTTTCTGAATGTTTGTCCTTATGCAATTTATGTATGTAAACTACGCGACTAACCACGATACGGGAGAAGAACTCTCTCTTCGTCTTATTGAACCTATCGTCAAAAACACTTGTTTTGTCACTCACAGTACAAACACAGAAGTATTGTGATGCCAACCTTCCTTAACCTTTACGAAAAAGGCTCGTTATATTTTTAATTCAACAGAAATAATATAATAATCAATTATGTCATTCCTAAAATTGCTTGTAACGTGTTTGTGCGTATCCGCAATGCTGTAGTTCAAATTACTCAGACTTCGCCGAATTATTTCACTCGTTTTACAAAAGAATGAGCAAAAGGTTTGATTCAAATTCCGAATGCGTAGAATATCGACAAATTCATCATATCATAAGCACTGACGCCCGTCACCAAGAGAGGTAGGCAGAGACTACAGAGTTGATTCTTTCTACACGACCAAACCAGCGCAGAATTCTTTTCTTTATCCTGGTCACAGCATCATCTTGTGAAACACTTTTATCTAAAACTAAGTTAAATATTGTTGGGTAATGTATCAGATATATGTGTACAACAACTCTTTATATATCGTTTGTGCGTATTTTTATTTTTTTTATGTTATTAGTGTTCATGTAGCTTCTGAAGGAGTTGACCAATTGGTATCGTATTCATAGATTTTTTGTCGATACGATAGAATATAGCTTTGCTAGTTTCCAAAAATAATTTTTATATTTACACTGCAAAAAGTCCGTGGTGAATCTCACTACGCTACAACTGGAAAGAGCCGAACAACGTCTACCAAACAAACTAATATAATGTAAACAAACTAATATAACTTAAACTAAGGATGACATTTAATTAAAACTACCTGTTACAGCCCTCAGTTGCCCCGACATTAGTCGACTGGGCTAGGGCCCATCAGTAACCCAACTCGACGGGCAACCAATGGGTTCGGGCCCGAATGGCCTATAGATAATTATTATGCAATGGCTGTACAAGCAAAAACTTACCAAGTTCCGTAGGTACGGTCGACCAGAAGGTATCATCAGGGGTAAGTAAAGGTAGGTGTAAGTGGTGTGTGAGAAGGTGTGTAATGTAACCTGTCGTCACCGATGTCATCGGCTAACAGACCCACATGCGTTGCCCTGCTTCACATGATGCAATCACTCCCGTGGGCCGTTATCTAAACTCAAGTCTAAAATCACTTAGCACAAAACTATAATCTAAGAGGAACGCGATCTCCTTCCGGGTCACAACGTTTTAGCGATCCACCTGATAAGCAAAACTTCTTCGTACGATATCAAAATGCCATACAGGCAAGTCGTCGAACCAAATTAATAGCAATCGAAGTTAAATGAATCACTCAACCTCAAAGAAAGCCTCTTTGTCACGTATACGAACAAATAAGACAACACAAAAGGAGGCGGTCGAGCGAGGTCTAACGATTTCAACTTAACTTCCCGATATCTAATCGACGCAGCTGTCGCTCATAAATGATTGTTCTAGACTAAACCGCCCGGCAGCGCTCTCCAAAGTAATGTACGCCAGCCTTGACCGTCAAATAGGTTTTCGCTCGATACGAGCGTTACGATCGGGCTTAAACACTCATATTTCGATTTGTTACATGTTTTAAATTTTATCCTGCATGATGTAAAATAAACCTGTAGCAAAATAATAAACTTACTTTCAATAATTTTCTATGTTTTTTTCGGAATGTCATTTTTAAATAATTTAAAAAAAGAATTTCAAATAACAACTTGGTATTATTTATCTATGTATTACTTAAGTCAAATAAAAACTTATGCGGACTATGGTGATTTGTTTATCGATAAAAATATCGACAAAGTCCACGCCTTACGTTGCTTACGCATGTAGATAGCGCCATCAGTGTATCGATACGTATACAATTTGATGATATGCGTAAACGCAATGAACACAAACACAAATGCTGTAGTGTGCGTTTATAGTGACGCGATTAAATTTTGTATTTGTAGTTAAGTGTACAGCACAGAGTACCTTTATATATACTGGTAAACAGTTGTGTATTTTTCTTGCGCCTCCCTGATGTTGACAGAACTTTTGTTTAGGAATTAACGCGCATGACCTCTCCAGTTTGTTGAATACTCAAAGGAATGAGGTGACCGCCACCATGTTGGTTCGATTAAAATTCATAAGATTGTACAAACAAAATATTGTAAAGTTAAATATGTTTAAAAAAAGTCCCACTGAATTTCCTGCTGGTTCTGCCCAGGACAGAGATATTTCCCGAACAAGTGATACATAAAAAATGACTTTCAATAAGTATTATCTAATATATAATAATCTATATTGAATGAAAATCATTCATTTCGTTTCATATTAGCGTGTATTGCTATAATAGAAAAGTATTATTTTATTATTTATATTCCATTTTGAGAAGTGACCAATAAATTGTAAGCAAGTTGTTTGCATTTAACTAAAACTTTTTCAAATTTCGTATTCTGGTGTTATTTACAATTGAATTTGAATTACAATATTTGTTAAGCTGCCAACTCATTTCTTTTACAATTTTTTATTCAAGTAAGATTGACAACCGAGTACACAGACCACCTGATGTGGGTGTTACCTTATACCTACCTACCTACACCTATTTTCTCCATAGGGAATCGAATCACAGTCCTTTAGATGACAATGCGTAACCTTGTCATCCCCAAGGACTGTGATGAAATGTCTCGGTACAGGTAGATAAAAGACACTTCTCATCTCTTACCACACGAAAAAGCAACATTATGCTGTTGTATTATATGATGGTGTGCTCTGAAAGCTTTTTCTCAGGTCCGAAAGTTTACCGTGTAGTGGCGGTGTAAGAATATCCACTACCTCATATCATCCCATGGGTGTTGTAAGAGGCGACAGAGAAAAGCAAATCAGAAGATGGGGAGCAGCGGTTTTCTAATCTCCACTTAAAATTAAAAAAAACTGCGTTTGGCAACTTGCTTACCAATCGTGGCAACTATAACAAATATCTCTGTGAGACAATCTATGGGGG
>DWHP01003372.1:0-13458 GCA_018247895.1 Parnassius honrathi
GAAAAATGTGTCAAATTTCGCGGAGAATACTTCGAAAAGCAATAAATACATTTTTAAATAGTAATGTTGTGTCACTCCCTTGATTCCCGAAATTTTCAGTGCCGCCCTCGTACATATATAATTATATACATCCAACAGTAGCTGATAAGAAGGAGACACTAATATTATAGATTCAAAGAAAATTAAGATACAGAGTTGGCTTACTTCGCCTTTATTAAGGCAAATTTGCCTTTACTAAGGCAAACAATACTTTGTTTTTTAAAATTGTACATTTTTATCGTGAGACGTCTACAAACTAAACTTCTTATATCGTATATAATTGTAAACTGGCTGCAAGCACTGAACTAACTGGGTTCGTTTGTCGCTAATTTATTATGCAACGACAGTTACAATAATTTATTAATTAATGCTATAATTCTTTGAATGAAATTGTGCTAATTATATGAATCCTTTTCTTTGTTTTTCTCAAGTATAATTTACGAATTTCAAAGAATCTCAGTATTGTTGTTTAACTATGGTTTGAAATAATAAGTGATGTTAAATGTTGAAATTGATTTTTGGGTGGGTATAGGGGATAGGGGACAGGGTAACAAATAAGCACATAGTCCACCTGATGGTAAGTGGTTACTGTGGCCCGTAGACATCTATCCTCGATTACGAATCAAAATGCAGATGCATTGTCAATCGTGAGGCCTTAGGTGGAATGCCTCGTTTCCAGTAAAACGGGTCTTATTTTAAAGGGGAATTATTCTAAAAATCATATTAAAATTAATTATTTGGACATTTGGTTTGGTAGAATTCTTCAATATGTTAAAAAATATTTTTAGTTGTTTCCATATTACATAACTTCCACATAAATATAACAGAGGTTATGTGGAGAATTAATACATTTGCGAGAATCCATTTGTATCATTTATTACTAAACAAAAATTATAAAAATATTGTACCACAATTGATACATGTAAATTGTAATATGATTGTAATAATGACCAACAACGATTAATGAGGGTAGATGAATATTTAAATGGCATCGCTATTACTAGCATGCACCGTTATCAAAGCAATTTGAAGTTATTGCTGGTAATATGTTGTAATACTGACAAAAAAGAAAAAAAAACAATTTTCTCAGAAAATTTATGTGATGGATTTTTTTATTATTTTTCTTTTAGCTTAGTACCTTATACCTACCCAAACTGCTAATTAGTTTGTAAGCAGAAAAACATTGCAGGCCTGTGTTATTAATGCAATACTATAGTAAAATTCGCCTATTAAATCTTCAATTACAAAAAAATAAAATGTTTTACCAATATTGAATAAAACTACTTTTACCGATTTCATCGTGCTTAATTTTAACCCACCCCTCATATAAATAAGTGGAGGCCTGTGTCTAGCAGTGAAAATTATTGGTTGTAACTTTTAATTTTCAATCTATTCATTTTGAATGATTTGCAGTACCTATTGTCATGGTGAAAGTATTATTTGGAGCAACAACATTTTAAATGATAAACAGAATGTTTTTATACAAGTCTGAGTAACCAACAATCACACTGGTTGGTAATGGTAAATGAATGCTAGGGCTTCATCTATAATTTTCATTCTTTTAATGTTCAAAATATAGCTATGAGCTATAGATGATGGTGAATAGTGATTTACTGGAGGCTGTGTCGGAAGGCGCGTCTTACATAAGCAGGAGTCGGGGGAGAAATATAGTAATCGATATGCTTACCTGAGATAAGCCATGATGTGAAAAAAAATTATAAAAAAAATCGGATTTTTGATTTAGTACCAACATATTTTATTTTATCACTACGGTAGAGTGTCGATTATTCGAACTAATTAGAGGTCGTGGGTGTTCGGAAAATCGGTTTGTTCGAATAATTGAACTGTATAATTTTATGTACCATTATACCAATAAAACATGTTTATATGTAATACCAATTTCTTTTATTACAGTTGTAAGTAAGAATACAAATAAAGTCAGATATGATAGATAGCTTGGTAAACAAAAAAATATTTTCTAATCAATATTGAACATATAGTATGCCTATATAATTAACATTTAAAGAAGTCTTTAATTTTTGTCTGTCGAAGCGAAGTTACCCTGTTACGCACATCTCATACTCTCTGCACATCACATCTCATACATCTCATACTCTTTCATCTTGAGCTTCAAACCATCTCAAAGCAGTATCTAAGAATGTAAACTATTTAGAAGCAGTAGGAATATTTCGTCTTCATTTTTTGATCCACTAATTTATGAGGTCCTGGCGGCATCAGCTTTGCCGCTCACGACATCAGGGACGACAATTTCGCTATCCTACAAGATTTGGTGCCCTGCATCTGCATTGTCAACTGTCAGCCATACTTGAAAGTCTTCTTCATTACATTCATGTCAATTGAGTGCTTGTAGCATATTTAGCATACCAGACAAATCATCTTGATTTCTACTTTTGCTTTGAGAATTTTTTCCGCTATAGGCTTTTTTTAAAGTCTGTTCTTTTAAACTGTCCCAAGCTGCTCCGATCATCTAGGATGCATCTTTTAAATCAATCTTTTTATTGTTTCTAATGAGATTTTCCTCTTCCTCCTCTTCTCTTTCTAGCAGCAACTTACATAGCAATTATTTTCCGTAATATCGCTTGAAAGTCTCAATAACACCTTGGTTCATGGGATGTACTAAGGAGGTTACGTTAGTTAGAAGAAATATCACATAACATTGTCACAAACATTGCCCTATTATTTAGGATGTCACATGATAGATGAGTTGTTGTATTATTAAGGAGTAATAAAATTTTCTCTTTTGCTATTCTTTAGCTGTTGGACCTTTACAGTGGGTACAAAAACTTCTATAAACCATTCCATGAAAATTTAACTGCTCATCCAGGCGCTTTTTGTGAGGTTTAAAAAAAAAAAGAAAGTATTACTACGTGTAAAAAAATAATCGTTATTCATTTTTTCATCATATTAATCACTAATCGTTTTTATAAATTTCATCATTATCGTCGATATTTTAATTTTTTTTCGTCTTTAGTCCTCCAGTCGATGGCATGATCATCGTCAATATCGCCGTATAAACTTGTTTATTTTTTTTTCACAGTTTCTGAAAAAAAAGCAAGTTTATACAATTATGAATAATAAAAATTGCGTACAATTATTTGTCACTAACATAACTTGGTAATTGATCCCCTTCAAACCATTTGAACTGATATTTGTCATCTTTCAATACGCCGCCGTTATTGTCTGGTTGATATGTGGTTGGATTTTTCAGATGAGCATTATTCCAAATGGTACATATATAATTTGCTTGCGGAAATTGCTGCAATAGCTCGCTTTTGCAAGGTGGTAGATTGCTAGCGTCAAAATTTCTTAACTTCTTTCGGTTAAAGGCTTTGTTTACATAGGAGACTGTATACGAGTCCATGAAGTCGATGAATATTTGAAGTCTAGCGGCATCAACATTAATTACATTAGGGACATTGTAAATATTGCATGTAAATCTCTGAATCATATTAAAGATGTTTTGTTGATGATCTAAATTTTCAACAAATTCACTGTTGCCGAAGTTCTTGAAAGCTTATTGTTACTCTGGATATTTTTTTAGTGTCTTGCATGGTTTTAATATTCCTTTTCTGAAGAACGGAGGATTAAAATCCCAATCTATGATGGCATGAAATCCAGGTAAGCTCTGACAAATTACCTGTCGCAACTCTGCATGATGTATTTTATTAGGTCCACATGTCTTAAATTATTGCCAGTACCTGTAAGCATCACTTTTAAGGTTATGCATGTTATCAAGCATTATAGCCGCAATATCGGTATCACTACTGCTTATTACTATTTTCGCTGCTTAATTGAAGCAAATAAAATAATATTTATGTTGTAATTATCGTAACAATTGTTACACATGTACTTGCAATGATCTGAATAAATGAGTTTCCAGCATTCTTATCAAGATATATGTGTGGTGTTATTGCATTTTTCTCTGCATAACTTCGGTCTACTCGGGTACCTGCAATTTCTCATGGTTGTTCTTCCAAATAATAAAAAACATATTTTAAGTTTCGGAATCTTGGATATGTACTATACGATGCGTATACAATTTCAATTCTGGGATTATAACTATGAAGTTATAATTCCATCATCGAAAAAAGGCACAAGCAATCTGTAGGTGTAGTTATAGATTTTGCTCCTTGTTTAGCGCCCCGCTGTACACACAAATTATCAAATGTTGGGGGCAAATTCGTGCTTTCAGCTTTTGAAAGAAACTTCTTCATCATTATAGATATCATTTGGAGGGCTTGCAAATTCGCGAAAATCATGATTAGTATCTCCTTTTGTGTTCAACTTCTTCATGATCTCAATTATTATCATCAGAACACGGAGTGTCCTCTTGTAGACCTTGTGTCTTTGCCTTCCTTTAACAACCGTAATTCGATTTGCTGATCTTTATTCGCCATTATCAGGACTAAAATAATTATAAATAACAATTTCATGGTAAAAAGTCAATTCATTAAATTCAATATCATCTATTACTAGGGGGTACTATAAATATACAATTGTACAAGCATAATTTTGAAAAACCCTTCACATGATGTTGCCCCAAACAGAGACCTTTTACCAAACATATATTATTTACTGTAATGTCTTATAATTATTTCTTGTATTTAAGGGAATAACTACACATTGAATAAAACTATTTTTACAGATCTTATTTCGGGTGCTTTGCAGCACCCATGGTCACGGGGAGACCACGATGTTCGATGTCCTGATGTCATAGTCAGCTCGGCTACCTTCAGATTTTGAACATGTGTTGATCTTTAGTTCTGCGCTGAACCAAGTTTTAATATTCAAAAACTGTATGTAGCTAGGTTTTTGAGCACTGGGGCAGAGTTGCTAGCCTCTAAGTGTTCTATAAAATACATCATGGGTAGTGTGTGCAGAAATAGATCCATGTGATGTTAATCCATGTGCAACTTGTCTTAAAGTATACAGCTGAAATTCCTATTGCATTAGACAAAAAATTCAAAAAAGACACACACTTTATTGTCTTCTTTCTATTACAGGAATCAAAATTTCAAGAAACTGGTGTCCTTACACCCGAGGAATTTGTTGCGGCCGGCGACCATTTGGTTCATCACTGCCCCACATGGCAGTGGGCGCGCGGCGAGGAGTCTAAACTACGTCCCTATCTGCCGCCCGACAAGCAGTTTCTCATCACTCGTAATGTGCCTTGTTACAGGCGGTGTAAGCAGGTATTATAGTATTTATAATTTTACCAGTAATACTTTATTTAAATATAATTTAATTTTTTTCCTCTAGTAATGTTTTCTATATGTTTGGATACTGCTTCTGATAGCGCACTCAACTCAACCTTTTTTGCATTATACGGTTAAAACTTTTAAATTAAAGGCTTATAACCGATTAATCGACTTCGGCTTCGGCCAGAAATCGATCTTCGGTGAAATACCACGGTACCTACGCTGTCGTTGCGGCGATAAGCGACGCCCGTCATACGGATTGCGATACTTGAGGGACATGTTGCTATTGCGAGATATTTTTATTATAAAAGGCATTGCGTTATGACAAATCAGTGCTCTAGTTCTAGTTTTTTTGACGGCACTGTGGCGCAGTGGCTTAGCAATGAGTGGCTGCGTAGAGGGCCGTGGGTTCGAATCCCACACGGAGCAAGTATTTGTATGGCCTATAAATAATTGTTCCGGGTCTGGATGTTTGTCCTTACGCAATTTATGTTTGTACACTGCTTTCACGATATAGGAGAAAATCCTGGTGTTGGGGGTGACGTTTTTGAAAAAGAAATAAGAATAAGTTTATTTAACACCATTACGGTTGCTAAACATAATAAATTTTGAATTCCTTACAGCTACATATAAGATTATAAAATTAAATCTGCATTTATTTCCTTTGACCCTCTTCTTTACTCTTTACGGGGTTTGTAGAGCTTCAGTGGCATTTAGCTGTGTGATCGAGTGTACAAATCCTACATGGAACAAATGTTTGTAGGACCTACAAATTATTGTATGTACATGTGTAAGACATATGTAGCTAATATTTGTAATAAATAACTATAAAAAAAGACTTTAATAGGGCACTTCTAGATATTAGCATATCCCATTGTAGCTAGTTTGGAGCGGATTCTGATGTTGCTCCCTCCCGCCGGTCTCGATATGAGACCTCAGTGCTCAGTCAGTGCTCTGTGTTGTCTATACTCCACACATTAGAACCAATTGGTCTGCTTCTTATTTTTTAACTTTAACTGTTTTTCCGTCCGAATACAATCTGGGCTTCTTCAAAGAGTGAATAGGCTTTTGTTACGATATTGCGATTTACCATCTGCTGCTGCATCACCACTCACCACCAGGTGGGATTGTGGTCGAGCACTGGCTTATAATAAGTTTAAAAAAATAAGATCCGTGGCGCAGTGGCTTAGTAATATGTTGTAAAGCTAGGGGTTGCGCGTTCGAATCCTGCACGGAACCAGTATTAGTATGGTCTACAAGTAATTATTCCAGGTCTGGATGTTTGTCCTATGCATGCCTAACTGTAAATTGCCTCCACGATACAAGGTAGAATCCTAGTGTGAGGGGTCACGTTTTTTAAGAAAAAAGGATGATGAAGGTTTTGCCGTCACTAGAAATATACATAGTGACTATCTCTCCTTGGTGTTCTGAGGGTAAAAGTGGAACACCAATATTATTATCATTATTGCATCAATTTTCTGACAACCTTTATGGGACTTATGTTCCACAGTGGTTTTGTGATGGACTGTAATGATGATGATGAGCAATACTATTAACATTGCAATATCCCTGTCAACAACTTCAATTATACTATTTACAATAATTTTACGAGACGATAAAGATTGCCAATTGTACTACCAAAATTGACACTAATTCGTTATCGTCGATATTTTCATTTTTTTTTCGTTTCTTAATTACAATTTAAAACACACTAATTATAAAGCACATTTGTACTACTGGTCACTTTAGTTCGCAGTTGTATTGCTTCAAAGTATCCGCTTATATTGCCAATTCAATATTGTATACCGGCCTTATATAGTGCCTCTTCTACTGAAACATGAATGAATGAAGAATATTCGAGTACATACCGGTCTCGACTGACTAGGTGTAGAAAGTTCTGGCATGGAAATCTAGAAGGATATTGACTCTCCTAGTTCTGCTACTCGATACTAGAGAGCGCTAGCGGTAACCAATGTCTCCGTATATCAGGCATATTAATTATGGCGCGTAACGAAAGTTAGAATGGCAGATCCGAAACATAACCATTAGTGTATAGTGGGTGTAACTTTGCTGTTATGCTGTCCCTATCAAAAGTCCACTGCTAAACAAAGGTCTCCCTATAGATTGTCTCATAGGAGAAATATTTGCCGTAGTTGCCACACTTTGCTTGTGGATCCTATCAATTTTTTTTTGGTTTTTATTGGAAAAACACTGCTGATCATCTCCTGGTTTGTTTCCCTCTATCGCCTCGTATGACCTACAGAACAATACAGGGCAGTAGATATTCTTACACTACCACTACACGGTATAACTTTAATTAGCAAAAATAATTTACTATAGCTGTAGAATTGTATTAACTGCTTAGTACAACCAAAGGGCCAAATATGATAAGCTTTGGAGCAAGGCGAGGCACACGATTTATTGTATGTAATTAGTGACATATTGTTATCTAGGTATTGGATAAATATTATTTTAATGCTTAACTGAAATGAAATATATCATTGACCTGTTGGTGTAACAAATCAACATTTCGAAGTGAAACCCTGGTTTTAAAACCTGGGAGTGTAAATATGTCTCATCTCTATCATGAGGTGGGTTGGCTACCAGTTTTTAATTATTTTGAATTGTTATCAGAAACATGCTACTTCATAAACACTAGACATTAAAAGGAGACAATCAGTGAATAAATATTTCTCTACATCGTGGTTAATTGACACTTAAAATTGCTTGTGTTAATATGAGGAATAATTATATAGATACACATGGATAATTTCCTATCTCGACAACAGCGCCACCTACCGAACTCAATTGTGAATTTAAACCGTTCTCGAATTAACTTAATCACACACACAATAAACCGGTTCAGCCATTTAGAAGTTCGTGGTCACATACACATGGACAGAAGAATTATAAAAAAATATGCTATTAGATGGAAATTTTTTTTTAGTTCACTGACATAAGAACCAGAACCATAAGAAAGAAGGGGCCTCCCTATGTTCAGAACACTGAACATAGGGGGGCCCCCAAAGACATTTGAGTAGTAGTAATAGACGGGACATCAGCAACAAAGTGGTCGTCTGTAACTTTTGTCCTATTGGATATATCTTCGATTTTTTTCATTTAGTCTTAGTGACATCGTCAAAAGGTCAAGATGCCTTCATTTCATAAATTAAAAAAATATTTTGTAAAAAAATATGTCCGGTTGTGCATTAAGGTATAGTAAGTCACGATACGGAGCAAAAAATGAACGTGATTTCGGTTTATTATCGCAAGAATAATGTATGTTTACCAACCAATCTTTAAATTTTATTATTTCTGGTAGATTGTTCTAAAACATTTATTATTATTATAATAAATGCCCTCTGTTATTCAGTAACGTCACTATTTATTTACCAATATATTAGTGATTAACGACATACCTAAAACGGATTTTACGTTATATTTAGTAGCGTTACCTAATGGGGAATAGCTAAAATGTTTTCCTAATAAATTCTTAGTATTCAGCGTAATATTGCTATATTTCGCTAGAGGGCGTAACACATGCGCGAGCTCACAGTTTTTGTATGCAAATGTTCCCAATGCCCGCTCTGTAGTATATATTTAAATCTCTTCGTAAGGCCCCCATATATAATGCTTCATATTTACCATGGTTGCCCCGCCTAGCAGGCGTGTCGGTAAACACCGTTTTTTATTATCTTGAGCTGTTGTATTAGAAAGATGCTGCTGCATATCCCATTTGTCTCCCTCTGTCGCCTCTTACGACACGGGATAATATGGGGTTGTGAATACTTATGCTGCCGTTACACAGTAAAACTCTTATACATTAGTTATTATTTAACCACAGAATGACTGTTCCAGATTGAGTACTGTGAAGACAAAGAGAAAATTATAGAAGATGAACAAGATGAAGACGGAGGTTGGGTCGATACACACCATTATGATTCCACTGGAGCTCCCACTATAGAAGAAAAGGTAATTTATACCATTATATACATAACTCTTATACTTGTCTTGCTAATTGTAGCCAATAGTGTGGAAACAACACTAAGTATTTGTTTACATAACTTTTTTTCTGTAATATTTTCCTATGCAGTGAAGCAAAAGGGATCTTAGCTCATAAAGCCACAAATGCTTGCAAAAACAACTATGAATGTTTTTTTTACATGGTAGGGCCACTCACTATATTTACCAAAATATAGTTGCAGCGTAAAACAGCAGAATAATCCTGCTGTGTTTTGTATGGTGAGTGTAGAAAACCGGAGACCCTGTTTACTGGTGACGAGGCGTTCTCTGTTAGTCCTCTGGAGTAATAACGCTTCAGCATTCATTTGTCATCAGGCTGACTGTGTATTTGTTTAAAACATTAATTCTTTTATGTGAATGTGAAATCCACTGCTGAATAAAGCCCCCCATAGATCACCACTCGTGGAGGGCGGGTTGACAACCGTAGCTTTCTCAGAAAGGTATCGCTGCCCATCATTTGTTTCATTTCTTTGTCACCTCGTACAACAACAGCACAATGTAATGAGTTGGTGAATTTCATAACCTTGTTTTTCAGGTTTGTGAAATGACACTAGAAGCGGCGGATGCAGGCGACAGCGAGGGCGATGGGGCCGCAGACGACGAAGACGACGAGGACGATGAGGACGGTGAGGCCGAGGATATGGAGCAGTTCCAGGAGTCGGGCCTCCTAGACGAAGTGGACCCGGTGAGATGATCATTTGTGTACCTGTGACTTAAATTTGCTTCTTAATTAAAGTGCATTGTTCTGGTGAATGGAGTGGATGATGGAAGGAGGAGAGTGATTGTTCTAAATAGGACTCCACTGTCAAAGACAGGGCATCCTTATAATTTTATTTTCTCATCTTTGTGTTTTATCAATGTGTATAAGGCATATAACTTCTTTTTTTTTCTCTCTTTATTTGGATCACCAACGGATGGTGAACAATAGTAACAAAAATATAACTCAATACTGCGACAACATGCTATGTGTTCGTCTTCGTATCACCACAACACAACTTACTTAAATAGCGAAGTGATTTTTTTTAAGAAAAGGAAACAGATGATAGTATGCTAATTAGTATACATGGAAAAAGGGATTTGCTATAGCTGCAGTTTGAGGATTTAATCCTTAGAGTCTTTATATTAATAATAAATCTACTAAGTATATGGGTACGGCGTTCACGGTAACGGTTTAGAGCTTCTACGGCAAGTCCTGCTGGAATAGTTGACCTCATAGCACTTAATTAAATTATAAAATAAAATTTCATTGTAATCGTATTTATATGAGGTATCTTTTATTGGCAGATATTTTGGAAATATATTTATATTATTAATTGTGAGTTAAGGTGCGACTTGCGACTCTTTGGTCACCCCAAAGCTGTATACTTATTTGGACTTTACCCAAATAGTATTGGTAACTAAGGTAACACAAATAAACCTAGGTTATGAAATATCAGTAACTTTATCGGTTGGTGTGAGTTCAACTATTTTGTCTTAGCAAATCAACTCTTAAAAGAATTCACATGGAGTTCAACTACTGGGAAAAAAAATTCACTAGTTCAAGAACTGAATTGAACAGTTGAAACACTACGAATTAGCGGCCCCTACATATCTTACGTTTAAAGTATAATAGTCTCGATATATGGTCCAAATTAAAAATAGACATGTATGTGGTAAAATTAAACATTTTGTACAAGCAACTTCAATGACGACGAAAATGAGAACGACATTAATGTAGTCGAAGTCAATTACATACACATTATAAAAGGTAACTCAAAAACTACTGGTCCGATCAAATTTATATGGAACCTATGAGAAGCACCAGCTTCAAATAAAATCATCAAAGTCGGTTCATCTAGAAAAAAAAAAAACATAAAAATACAGTTGAATAGAGATCTTCCTCCTTTTGTCTTCCTAAATTCGGTTGAAAATATTACAAAGTTAAACAAAATGTATGAAAGCTCTTTCTGATCTGTGAGGGTGCTTTTTTGTATCATGATATGATTCTATTCATGTCATTCTTTTCAAATGATTAATGTATTAGATTAATAAAGATGAATTAAGATTAATGAAGTAGAGAATTAGTATGTAATTAAGTATATATTTATATTTTATTAACCCTTTCTATTTTGATTATTGCTGAACCGCCTCTTATATGTCTATTTCTGTGTTGCCTAATAGTTGACTATGAGAGAATGCCCCATGGCATTAAGTGCGCCATCTGTACAACTTTGTGCATTAAAATGTAAATAAAAAAAATGCTAAATTTTAAGCAAATTGTACTAATAAACATGTATGTATTTTTAATAACAATAACATTTTCTTAATAATAATGTATTTTTTGATCTGAATTTTTGATCTACTTCCTCTATGTGAGACCACAAGCAAGAAGTTTTACAAACAAATATCTCAAGTTTTTAGTTTTAAATAACCGTGACTAGTCGACAGATCTGACTACCCGCAAGGACCCGAAGCCAAAAGCTGAACGTAAGCCGCGACAAACCGACGGTGACGACATCGTGCGGACTCGAACTTACGACTTGCACATCACATACGATAAATACTACCAAACTCCACGCCTATGGCTCATCGGTTATGACGAGGTGAGTTTCGTAGCTTGTAGCTCCCACCACTCATCGACGACGTTTTTCAATATGCTTCAATAAGATCCGGCTCGAAGGACCAAAGCTGTATGAGATTCGTCTATTTAGGGACGATTAGTTAAATTATAATGGAAAAACGTATTATATGTATAAATTTTATAAACTTTCGACTATTTTATCCTACAATTAAATATACTAAACAATAAACAGAAGCTATTTCAACAAGCATTTAGAAAAACAAAACATAATGGACAGCGTTAAAAAACTGACATTAATTCGCCTAGAACGCGCTTGCCCTGACTGCGTATACATCCATTGTAGGTAATAATTTCACGCAGGTAGTAAGAGTTACAGAGTCCTGTAACTATGAGACATCAGGATGTCTAGCCGTTATCATAAAATATTTGATATAAACGCAATAAAAAAAATTTCAGCCGTAGCTACTTCTTGTTTAAATTAAGTAGACTTCTGAGCCGTTTTTTACTTTAATGTCATAAAATGTATTGTTGTTATGTTTCAGGAGAGGCGGCTCCTGAGCGTTGAACAGATGTACGAGGACGTGTCGCAGGACCACGCCAAGAAGACTGTGACCATGGAGGCGCACCCACACCTGTCTGGTCCCAGCATGGCCTCTGTCCACCCCTGCCGGTGAGTTATAAGTTCATAACAACACACATCTTAGCCAAAAAAGGTGGTTGGAGTCAATAGAACTGTGTAAGTGACAACTGATAAAAGAACAAATAAAAATATAATATTCTTTTTATATTTATATTTAGTTTTGAGCTTTTCTAATTATGTGCAAGTTTGCATTTACTTACTAGAAGGATTGCCGTCGTTCTATACTGATCACGCTCCATAAACGGCCATATAGCTTGAAGAATCAACTGATGGGGGAAAAAGGTTCTTGAGAGGCAGGCTCGTTTAAATAAGCAAAGTGAAAGGCTATCCTTCAATAGTGCAGTGATGACCTTGTAACAGATGCAGGAAGTTTATTGATGCAGGTCTGAGCCACCTGCATCCATCAATTTCCGTGCTGAACACAAACGGCTGAACATTACCAAGGTAGGCCATAAGCCTACCTTGGTAATGTTCAGCCGTTGACTTGTGATGTTCTTTAATCGTTTGAGCGCCACGCCAAAGACGCATTACCGTGTCCTGTACTCCAAAGCGAAAAGTAAACAAAAATACCTATGAAAAAAATAGTGTTGCCAAGAGTTGATATATCGATATCATAAAATAACTTGATTTTGTTGGTTTTTTATGCAATAAATGACTTTATAAACTGGTATGTTTAATTTAATCCTGTGCTGTCTTCCACTCTTTTTATATAATATGTTCTTTGTACATAAATAAAAAACAATAACAATAAAATAGTAGTAAACCACAGCACTACTCTTCATCGTTATGACGTCACTGTCACGACTGGACGACAACGGCGTAGCTGACCTTCGTTTTTGATACTTTCTTAGAGATGTAGCCGTGTCGCACGTTGTGTATATATTTCGAAATCGATCTAATCAAAATATACAGAGATCGACTCAAAATATTTTATGTGTCTGGGGAGGCGTAGGCCAAGTGAAGCACAGAAGAAAAGT
>DWHP01003373.1:0-13455 GCA_018247895.1 Parnassius honrathi
GCTTGGTCTCGATCGAATGTGGCGGGTGGCGAGCCTCGCCACCGGTTTACGGGTGTATAAATAACGAGTGGAATACGACCCTTAATTTTTTTAATCCAAATATTTCCGTTTTAGTACTTATAACTAATTTAAGATTATAGTCGACTTTCGTATTTATTACGTTACAGACCATTGAACTCGGCTCCCATTTAGATCTCACTTCCTTTGTCCTTGAAGTCAACTACCAGGAAATATATCATAATATTGAACTTGGCTCTCATTTCACATTTATGTTTGTGATGGCATTATGTTTGTTTAATTCGTCATGTATTGGCGACGTTTAACGTCCGCAATACGCACTTCTTCGTGCATCAAAGTATGAAAAAATTCAAAAAGACGGAGGTTCTTAAATCGACTATATAAGATTTTTGGCTTTTGATTGATCTACCTAAATAAAAAATATTTGATCGAATGATGTTTACGAATTTTTAAATCCTAATAAAATACTGAAAAGAATTTAATTCAATTTAAGTTACTATTCGATTGTACTCCAACTTTTCTTTCAAAAGTACAAATCACTTAAAGTTCGAACAAAATGCGATTAATTAAAAGCTAAAATCTGTCTAAATCAAGAGAAGAGAATGTGCTTTTCATAACAAATAAACTCCAATTCAAAAGTGACCAAATGTAAACCTATCCTACAATAAATCAAATTAAATTTATAAATATTTTTGAACTTTTGATTTAATGTCTACGATGCCACTACTGACGTTGCGAATATTACGAAAATTTTAATAAACTTCATTAATTTTAAAGTAATAACGCTTTACCTCGCCGTCAGTATCAGGCGTTTATATTCAATACCTTATCAATATTAAATACTGTTTATTTAATTTCATCCGATAAAACATTTCTACCGCTTCTAGTATCTCAAATTATTTAATACAAGTCTATCTATGAGAAACAAAAGCATTGTGTCTAAGAAACCTTTCTCGAATAAAACATTTTAGTACTGTACAGTTAAATAATTTACACCTGTAACAGCAAAGAGGGGAAAACACTGCCGCTACGAATAACCGTCTTAAAAAATGATTGAAAGACATTTAAGGGTCAATTTAAGAGACTCATGGCTGTACAAAACGTACACTGAGGTGTGACTTCCTAAGCAATGTAAGATAAAAGCAAACCTAGCTTAAAAAACGACTAAGACTTAAGCGTAATAAAATACACGGAATGTTAATGCCATCCTAGGGATTTTCGGAATATTTTTAGGCTAATTTTTAAAACCACTTAAGAAGTTGGCATTTGTTACTTTTATAATTAACACAGTGCGTGTAAATTGAAAAATGCGATGTCAATTGCTTTAAATTTTATCATTATTAGTCTAGAAATATCAAAAGTATAACAGTGATCGAAATAAATTACAAATACTCATACCTGTCACCCAGGGGGGTAGGCAGAGATTACATACTTCCATTTGACACGATCCTGACACACATCTCCGGCCTCCTTCACATCCATATACCTTTGCATTCCTGCTCGTCGGTTAAGGGTACTCCTAATTTGGCCCGTTTTCAATAAATCGCTAATTTGTTCGATAAAGTTTCGCCTAGGACGTCCCTTTGCGACTCTGCCATTCACTTCTGCAACATAAATTTTCTTTGTCACTCTTTCCTCATTCATTCTTTCCACGAGAACAAACCACCGAAACATTCCTTTCTTAATCCTGGTAACAATCATCAACAAAATCATCTTGCAAACCACACTCTTCTGTTCTCGTACAATTTTTCACCCTGTGATTCAGATTCAGCTATAACATAATTAACGACCGCATTTCTACTGCGTTTATTCTACTCTCGTGCTTCTTCTGCCACACCCTACTTTCACTACCATACACTAAAGTAGGGATCAACACAGCATTGTGATTTGCCATACGTGCCTTTTTTGACACATTTTGACTCTTCATAATAGAGTGTAGGGCCCCATTTACTCTATTTCCTGCGTTCACTTGTCGTTCTATATCCTTACCACATTTCCCATCTCTGCTAAATACGCGACCCAAATATACAAACTCATCTACTTGCTCGATCAACTCCCCTTCTATTCTTATTTCACTTATCGTTTTACTTTCTTCTCTTTCAAAAACCATAACTTTCGGTCTTACTTGCGTTCACTTTCATACCCCTTTCTTTTATTGATCTGTTCATTAATGTAACCATCATTTGCAACAAGAATTACTTGATCATCGGCGTACAAAAGGCATTTGACGGTTAACTCACCCTTCTTAATCCGCATTCTTCAACTTTCAAATTTTGCAAACAACTGTCCATAAATAGGTTGAATAGCCATGGGGAAGCCACACAGCCCCGTCTGATACCTTTATGGATGTCAAACCAGCCCGAGTAGACCCCGTTAATCCTAACACAAGCACCAGAGTCCCTATAAAGAGACTCCAATGCTACAGGTATTGGAGTCTCTTTATTCTTTTAAATCAAGCCAGCGTTCAACCTAAATGAGTTCAGTTTTGCCACATTTTGCACATCCCTATCCACTCTGTCATAGGCCTTTTCCAAGTCCATGACCGCACAAAAAACCTTTTGGTTTTTGGCCAAAAACATCTCATGCGCATGGAAAAGACTTGATCTGTACATCCCATTCCCTTTCTAAATCCCGCTTGCACATCTCAAATTTTTCCATCAGTTTCTTTCATAACTCTTTCAATTAACACCTTAGTATACAGTTTACCCACAATACTAAGCAAGCTGATACCACGGTAGTTTTGCAGTCCTGCTGTGACCCTTTCCCTTTATGTAGTGGTACTATAACTGCTTTACACCAGTCATCCGGTACCCGTTTTAATTCCCAACATAAATTAAACAAGGTGTACAGCAGGCCTGCCACCACTCCCTCTCCAGCCCTTAGCTTCTCGAGTGATACTCTATCATATCCAGCTGCCTTACCTAGTTTCATGCTTTTCATTGCTTTCATTATTTCATCTACACGTACCTCCATACTTCCTTCTTTCGGAATTTCTAGTTCATTTATTAATTCGGACGACTCTACACTCATAAACACGCTTTCAAAGTATTCCTTCTTCTCTTTAAATTTGAAACTTCGTCACTCAGAATACATCCGTTCTCGTCTCTTATAGCATTATAGTCATCCAAATCTAAGAAATACATTTTGAGAGCTGTCAGTCTTATTGCACCAAGCATACCAACCAAAAAATTGAAACGTACAATATTCGATTCTTAAAAAAATCGATATCGATTGTTTAGAGTTGGTAATCGGTTACAGTTGGGTTTGAATAATACTAGAATAAATAAGAAACGGATAATTTAAAACACGAGATTTGTAAGTTTCTTCGTATTTGTATTGTTGTTACTGCTTATTTCTAGGGGCAAAGTTATAAAAATTTGAGAGTGAACCTAGATTAAAAATAAATTTATTCAATCACTTTCAGTACAACTAGTTGAGCTGTTGTTCTTTAGATTAATTATTATTTGATTTTTAATAATGCAATCAAAATTAATGTCATAATAAAATAAGAAGACAAACGCAAAATCACTAAATTACGCACAGTAAGATCCTGAAATGACGGGAGATTGAAATTACGTAGTGGTTTTTTCAGCACGACCTTATATACATATATGTTTGAGTTTTTTTTGCCTACACAAATTTACGTTGACAAAGTAAAAAAAATAAACTCGTTTTATTCATGATTCATGTAATTTAAGAAATTTTAAAAATAAACATTTAATTAAACAAATAATACATTAAACAGATTAAGAATTCGATTATTCGCTTAACAATAAATTTAAATCATCCAAACACTACGGTAAGGCACATAGCGATATATCATTGAAACGACGTCAAGTAAAAAAATTGATACTGTTTATTTTTTTAATATTTTGTTTTGTTTGAGAGATTCGAATTTAAATTAGTGATAAAAAACTATACACATTGTAATGGAATATAGATAACTTCGTAATTCTACGGATTTAAGTAAAAGCTTATTTTAAATCGTGCGAGTACGGTTGTGCAAAGTTATTGCGGACTGATTAATGTGAAACGTCAAAAGGTATTTCTTAGATTTGGTTGACTATAATTATAGGCTGTTTTGTATTTCCCGTGGCAGTTCTTACGAGAGAAGTTATCAGATATCCTTCTATCGTTCTTATCTGCCCTTTCTTGCTTTTTCCTTTCATCTACTTCTTTTACTCTCTTATTTAGGCGTCTAAATTCTGCCTTTTTTCTTTCAATCTCAATTCATACCACCAGAATTAACAGCTTTGGTTGTTAGTAAATTTAACCATGCTTTCTTCTTTGCTTCAACTTCCACCCGTACCTCATCATCCCACCACAACGTATTACTTTTCCTTTCATTTGTTCTCTTACTTACACCACATACTTCGGTGGCTGCATCCAATACTATCCCATACAGTATTCAAGTCTAAATCATTCATACACAACTCATTCAAGCACCTAATATTTTCCCTCAGTCTACATTTATACTTCTCTTTCACATCTTCATCTTGTAACTTCTCTATTCTTATGCGCTTTAACGCAGTGGTAGACATAGATGTCCGATGCCGCCAACGCTTGAAAAGACCATTATTTCGACATAAGACCAAGTAATGGTCTATCCCTACATTGGACCCCCGGTAAACCCTTGTATCTACGACTGCGCTCCTCATTCTTTCATCCACAGTTATGAAATCTATCATGCTTTTATCATTACCTCTTTCCCATGTATACATGTGAATCTTCCTATGACGAAAAAAGTATTCATCACAAAAAGATTCTTTTCCACACATTCGGTGAGGAGGTCTTCACCATTCTCATTTATACTTTCATCACCAAATGTTCCCAATATCCTTTCATAACCAGACCTCTTCACTCCAAACCTTCCATTAAAGTCTCATAACATAATAATATTTTCATTTTCATTTCATTTTGTCAACACCATCCTTATCATGTCCCAAAACTGCTCTTGGAAGTAAGTGGGCTTAGACATGTCTGGGGCGTATACCCCTAGCAGGAACAGCTTCTTTAAGCCCATTTTCATTCGCATCCATAGCAGTCTCGGGCTTACATGTTCATACTCTTCCACACCATTCTTTCTGAAGGGATGAAACCGACACCCTGGCATGCCCGCTCGGTCTCATCTACACCAGACCAATACGCGGTATACATGCCATGTGCAGTTGCATCCTTTTCCTTCCGTTTTGTCTCATTTACACATAACACATCTATTCCCCTGTCAATCATCATTTCGCATACTTCATCCATCTTATCATTTATTGCTCCACGTACATTCAGCGTAGCCAGACGGGATTCCGCAATCGACTTTTCGCCACTCCGGTAGACAGAACGTGACAGGTGGCGAACCTCGTCGCCGGTTTTACTCAGAGAGATTCTTCGCACCCCTGCCCCATCTAAGGAGCGCCGGGAACTTGGGACCATTTCTTTTATTTCCTGGCTTATGGTGCGAAAGAATTTATAATAGTTCGCATACGCAAAGTGGCAGATTTTGCTTTTTGGTCTTCTGTAAAATTTGCTGAAGGATATATGGTACATGGCAATGAAGTCTTTTCAGAAACTGGCTTGTTCAGGAGGCTGAAAGTCGTCAAATCTGCGTGCACGATTCGTAATGACTCTCAAAAACAGCACGTAGACACGGCTTAGAACGGAATTCGGTCTGTAGTTATTGAAGACAGCATTGTTGCCTTTTTTGCAGATTGTAACTCAAATAGGTCGTTTCTGACGGGGTAGGACCACGCTCTCACAAAATATCAGCGTTAATACAGTTTATGCTATTATGTTTCATATAGTGAGTGTAAAGTAACAGAGATTATTTTATACATCGATGTAGATGTCTATGGCTACTGCGTGCACTTACCTTCCGGTGTACTGTGCGCTCGTTTGTCACCCACATTCTACTAAGAAAATTCCTCCACCGCGTATGTGCGTACCTTTGCAATAACTTTGGAAAATATAAAATTTTTTTTTTTATTTTTCAATAATAGACTGATCCACGAGGAAGATGTAAAATCTTAACTTAACATTACCGTTAAAACTGAACGTAATTTGCCGGCAAATTTTCGTTAAAGATACCCACTTGGTTTTGTAAGAATGTGGTTAATAATTCGGTATCTAGACGTCGCAGATGATTGAGTTTGATTAAGCTTAGGTGTATTCAATTTGATATATTTATGGCTAAATGTAATTGTAGCCGGTTGCTTTCGGCTACGATTACGATGACTATTGCTTGGATGAATAAACTATCAAGTAATATTAGAATAATAATATAAATGTGCGGATACATAGCTGCGGAAATTTATATAATAGCTCTCGGGCCATTAGTTACACACCTTTTTTTATAATGTAAGTATAAAATTTATTTTTAACCCGACCATAGCACCTTACGAATCCAGATTTTGTGATTTTATTATAAGGCACTGAACCAACACAATAGTATATATGTGTTGGTTTAGTATACATCACATATAATTAAAACTGTATTGTCTGTCTGTAATTTCGGAATAACTGTCTTATACTGAGTGGAATTATTGCATATCGTTAAGACACGAATGACTATATCATATATTATAAGTATATCCGGGCTAATCGTCAAAAATTGCTAAACCAATGAAAATTAAATAATGAAACTTCACGAATAATAAAGAGCTATATCAGAAGTAATTTATGCTATATTTTATCCAAAAATATTGGACTTTAAAAAAACACATAAATTTATTATGTATAATAAATACACAGGTGAGGACGAGGTGAGTCGCTAGTTGTGAATAAAAGTCATTTTGATTCATAAATATAGATTTTATTATTACTTTGACTACAGAGCTATATGTATCTATATACTGTTCTAATTCTTTAGAAGGTACAAGATCACTAACTTTAATATATTTTCTACATAACATATAAAAATATATTATAAATTGTTCGAACTTATCCCAAAAATTGTATTGTAAAAAATGGCATAATTATACTAGCTTATGTAAATTTTTATGTAAAAGTATTACTAGATACTGCTCACGGGATTCTGTCCAATAATAATTTTATTTATCGGTTTGGTTTTTACAAATTGAAACATTTACATAAGTGCTAATTTTGGTTTATTTTTCTTCCCATTTCCACTTTTTAAATGTACTCATTATAGTTCTTAATACGGATTGTTTAAATGATAACCTTAATACCTTTCTAAGGTTAACACAATAAGTAATATTGTTACGAGCTTGAGGTTCGTGACAGTAAAAACTGCCAATTGATTTACCAAAATTAACACTTTGATCGCCGAACACCAATTAAAACTTAAAAGACACTAATAATTAATCACACTGATTCACTTTGTTTCGCTCCGTAGCTTCACTTGTATCGCCAAATTCAATACTGCCCCGATCGCAGCCCGCAGCGGCGTTAAATACAGCCTTCCTGACACTAGATGGCGCTAGGGGCATCAATTATAGCTTGCAACAATACGTCAAAGTAGGAACTAATACAGAATTGTGAATTGCCGCCATACACGTACCTTTTTTGATATATTTTAATTTTTCACAATAGTGTGTACAGCCCCACTTACTTTGTTTCCTGCATTCACTCGTCGTTCGATATCTTTATCATATCTCCCATCCCTGCTCAAAACACGTCCTAAATATACAAATTCGTCTACTTGCTCTACCGTCTCCCCTTCTATTCATATTTCACATATCGTTTTACTTTCTTCTATTTCCAAAACCACAACTTTCGTCTTACTTGCATTCACTTTCATTACCTTTTCTTTCAATGATCTGTTCATTAATGTAACCATCATTTGTAACTCGGCCGGCGACGACGCAAGTACGACTTGATCATCGGCGTACAAAAGGCATTTGAAGTTTAACTCATCCATTATTAACCCGCATTCTTCAATTTTCAAACTTTCCAAACAACTGTCCATAAATATGTTGAACAGTCACAGGGAAGCTACAGAGTACTGCCTGACACATTTGTGGATACCAAACCAATCCGAGTAGGCCCCGTTGATCCTAATACAAGCCCACGAGTCCCTATATATAGACTTTAATGCCTGTATCAACCCAACGCTCACCCTAAATGGCGTTTGCCATAACAAATTCCTGACCACTATATCGTAAACCATTCCAAGTCCATGAACGTACAAAACACTTTTTGATTTTTCGCCAAAAATTTCTCCGCGACCATGCGCATGGAAAAGACTTGACTGTACACGCCATTCCCTTTCTAATTCTCACTTGCACATCCCAAATTTTTCCATTAGTTTCTTTCATAACTCTTTCAATTAGTTTTTTTATAGGATAGGGTGACAAAAGAGCACACAGTCCATCTGATGGTAAGTGGTTGCTGTGGCCCATAGACATCTACATCTATTTTTGATCACGAATCAAAACGCAGATGCGTTGTCATCCGTGAGGACTAAGAACGAATGCCTCGTTTTGAGTAAAAAGGGTCTCCGGTTTTCTACACTCGCCATACGAAACCCACAACGCTAAGAAGGCTGATACCACGGTAGTTTTTATAGTCCTGCTACGACCCTTTTCCCTTATATATTGGGACTATCACGGCTTTGCACCAATCTTCCGGAACTCGTTTTAGTTACGAACATAAATTAAGCAAGATATACAGCAGGCCTACCACCACTTCCTCTCCAGCCTTTAGCATTTGGAGTGAAATTCTATCATATCTGGCTGCCTTATCTACTTTCCTGCTTTTCATTGCTTTTATTATTTCATCTATACATACCTCCCTATCTCTTTCATCTCTTTTCGGAATTTCTATTTCATTTAGTTCACACGCCTCCTCACTCATAAATACGCTTTCAAAATATTCCTTCCATCTCTTTAGATTCAACACTTCATCATTCAGAGCCATTTCCATTCTTTTTTGCCTCATGGTGCGAAAACTAGGGGTGGTATATTTTACGCTCTACCACACGGCGAGTAGCCGAGTCTGCTCTTTTGGCTTTGTCGCTCTTTTGGCATCATCCGAGGAGACGTGTAGGGTGAGCCTAGGATTAGGTGGTCGAAGCCTAGGGACGCGAGCGACTTATCCTCACCCCTCTATCTAACATAGTACTTTTACCATATATTATTTTCAAAATTAATGCTGCAATATTTTCGACGTAACGGAGGATCGTGCTAAGCCATTTGAGGTAGTATAGGGCCTTAATAACATTTTTTTGTCAATGAAGTTGTAACTTTATGATTTGTGCACTATCACTTGAAGTGGTCTGTAAAATGCGATGATTAAATAGTTTTCCTTTTTAAAGTTTTCTTTTATCAAAAGTCGAACGAATTTAGTGAGTGCGCTGCAAGTAAAAGTATTAAATCTTCCATGAACTGAACCAGATACTTTAACAAAATTTGCAACTAGATAACAGATAATCCGATCTTGATTTTCTAAAACCTTTAAATTAACCCCTTTGGAACCTTAGGGATATAGTTTGAGTGTCCAGCTACGACAATTTTATTGCTTTATGTCTGTTTGGAGACATTTTAACCCAATGAATTTTTAATGCTATTTCCATTCGGGCTTATTCAATACTTTAAATTCTGTTCCATTTATTCTATTATTTATTATATATTCTATTATTTAAAAAACAATTTATGTAACAGTTTTATCTTTTACTCGCTACCTTTATACTTATTTAAGTACTTGTGTTAAGTTAGAATGACTATTGTTTTTATTCGCGTGTTATTTTAGTATATATTTAAATACATTATGGGTAAGCCTCTTCCGGGCAAACAAATGTATTTAAAATCTTTAAATTATGTCCACTTTTCATCAAGAGAAATATATTGCGGTGTAACGGCGAAAGGTATAAAGCACCTGAAGCAATTTATATTTTGCAAAACAATAAAAATGTTATACCAGGTTATTACGGCCCTGAGTTGCCCAGACGAAGGTCGAATTGGATTACTATGGGCCCCAATCCAGTCGGGATTGGGGCCCATAGTAATCCAATTCGACGGGCAACAAAGGGGAGAGCCCAATGGCTTATGGACATTTATTATATAAGGGATGCACAAGCAACACAAACTTACCTAGTTCCGGAGTAGGGTCGGCCACCAGGAGAAGTAGCGTGGGTGTATAGTGAAAGAAAGTGTATTGTGCTTAGCTGACTTCAACAACGTAAGCGGACAACCCGCCGTCGCTGCACCGCTTTAAAGGACGCTCTCACTTCCGGACGCCGAACAAAAGTCTCACATCAATTAGCACAAAACTATAGTCTAAAAGCAACGCAAACTCCTTTCAATTCACAAGGTTTAGAGTTCAATCGACCGAGCAAATTCACAGCAAATGAAGTTAAATTAATCACGCGATCGCAAACAAACGCATAGTCACGTATGTTAATAGACTAACACTATATTGGCCAATTTAACAAATTTTTACTTCGCGACGTGACGTAATAAAGGCTGCCGGTTCAGTCGACTACCAACAAGAGGCTCACAGGCGCGCTCAACAGGAACTTGCAGCGAACTGGCAATCTAGACTCGCTTGCAGCGCGCCGGCGCAAGCGATTCCCTCCCCGCACCCCCACTCTCAATCCGGTTTTCAATCGGGCGCAAACACAATCTCCAATATTCAGTGACTTTATTTTGCAATCTGGAAACTGCTTTCGCTGATTTCGGGGCATATACAATTGTTTATTTACTTTACTACTTTCCTCCTCTTATGTTGCTTAGATTCTCTTATTACAACCGAGAATGCTCTGGTCGAACTAGAGTGTGCTCATAGGGGTGTACAAAATGCCTGCCGTTTTGCAAACACATGGCAAATTTTAAAATCTGCACCTTTTAAAAATTGGAATTCCTATTTTCACGCAAGCTTCATTACATTGTATTCGACTTTTTGTTACGATAGGAACGAGTGATGACAGGGTTTAATTAATATTTAAAAAACAATGTTAGAAGTCTTATCAAATTTATAGGAATTACGTTATTAAATGTATTTTTACACAATTGAAGTATCCAACTCAAGTACCAACTTCAAATAACTTTACTAGCTACAGATGCTTTGTTAGCCCTGAGGACTAAGACGTAATGACTTAAGGCCTGTAATTAAACTACTTCTGTGACCTTCAGGTGGGGACATAGCAATGCAGTTACTGTTATTTGGCTACAAAAATAGGTGTACACAAAAGTTGTCCTTTCACCAAGTATCCTTTGATATTTAAGTACAGTTTATTATATACATGTCGGCGGGGCTGTCGTGTAGTGCCGGTTTAAGAATATCCACTAATCCATATCCTCCCGCAGGTATCGTTAGAGGTGACAGAGGGACTCTCATGGCGCATGGGATGGGCAGCAGCATCTTTCTGATAACAGCAAAATAACAATAAAAAAACTGCGGTGGCAAACCCGCTCGCTAAGTGCGGCAATTATGGAAAAATGCCATAGTTCACAAACTAGTTCCCAAATTCCCAAAGCACACGTTCAGCCTCACATGGAATACTGTTCTTATCTCTGGGCCGGGCACCCCAGTGCCAGCTCCTTCCACTTGATCACATTCAGCGCAGAGCGGTTCAAATCGTCGACGACCGAGTTCTTTCTGATCGGATTCACTGGCGTTGCGTAGGGATGTTGCACCCCTTTGTATTATCTATCGCATCTACCACGAGGAGTGCAATTCCCCTAGTGTTGGGTTGTTCATGGGCGTCTGTAGTTACTTACCATTAGGTGAGCTGCATGTTCGTTTGCCCCCTCTTCTATATATATAAAAAAAAAAAACTTGGCGACTGTGGCACATTAACCATAAACATGGCGAGAGTTACAAAGAGACGGCGCCCAGTTCCCGGCGGCCCTGCTATTCCCGGCTATGATGGCGACCATGGTAATAGCGGGGCAGGGAGTGCTGAAAATCACCGGTGGGGGTACGGTTGCCCCCCAAGTCGACTCGACCTGGCAACACACGCACCCTGTGAAGTGAGAAGATAGACAAGTAGTGCTGGGATATTATAGGATTAAATGAGACCCGAAGCGAATGAGTGGACACTGTAATTTTCAAATCCGGCAACTTGTGCTGCTGTGAGTGTGTAAATTCGTATGGTGAGTGTAGAGAATCAGAAACCTTTTTTACTGAAAACGAGGCATTTCATGTTAGTCCTCAGGGGAAATAACGCGTCTGTATTTTGAAAGTTATTTGAGAATAAATGTAGATGTGTATGGGCCACAGTATCCACTTACCATCAGTGGGACTATGCTCACGTTTGTCACCCATATCCTATAAAAACATATCACCGGGAGGGTCACCACTTTTTCCAAGGAGGTGTCGGATTTATCGTCCACAGCTCGATTTCAACGTTGTAAAATTGAAAGTGTGTCGACGAGGGTTGAAAGTCACACAGGTTTACACTTATCGGGATATGTCGGTGGAAATAATGTATGTAGATATCACTATAGCCATGCATTACTCCAAAACCCATTAGACGGTGTTAATGGGAGACTTCGAAGCAAAACTAAGCACAAGAGAGAATAGTGAGAAGAAGGTAGGGAAATTCGGGATAGGATAATGGAACACAAGGGGCCAGCAGCTAGCCTATTTCATGTAGAAAGAGGGACTCTTTATAATGAACTCTTACTTGCAGAAGTGGTCCCTGAGATAATGGACCTGGTCGAGCCCCGACGGTTCGACAAAAACGAGTTTTACTTTATTATGACGACTAGACGGCAACTGTTCAGTGGTGTCTCAGTGATCGCGGGGATGGTACCTGGTAGCAATGGTGAGAAGCACAATGAGACTAAACGTTAAGTTGGAAATCTAATAAAGTTAACGTTCCGTGTCCCTAGTGCTGTAATCTAAAGCCCCAAAAACTTTCAGCTCGAGTTACAAAATCGTCTTAGAAAATGCAGTGGACAATATAAATGACAAGCTTGTGAAAACTGTTCATGTGGTCGGAGCTAAATTCTGCAATACTCGTCGTAGAAAAACACAATTACTCTCCGAAGATACTCTTAATCCCACGGCTATTTAACGGTAAGTGAAGATACTGCTTTTAGCAGACTTGGCAGAATTCTGCACTTGAATAGGCAGACCTCCAAATGCATGCGGCGGGACTTACGCAACTTTAATATAGCTCGTATTAAAGAAGCGATTGAGCGGAACCAAGACTCCAAAGTGTTTGCCAGAGATCTGAGTGTCGGAAAGGACAACGTATTAACATCAATGGTGTGTTCCTCACTCACCACCTTCGATTTGCCGACAATATAGTCCTTATGGCGGAGTCGCTAGAAATTTTGGGCAGAAAAATCCAGTAGCTAATATAGGCCCAACTTACAACCGATTAGAACTCGGGTCCCTTGATTAGAAATCGAGGTTATGGCCACTAGAACATTTATACGTGGTAGAGCCATGCCGCAGTTACATTAAAATATAGTTGTAGCACGAATGGGTCGGCTCGACCGGGGAGGGACCACGCTCTCACGGAATACCAGCGTGAAA
>DWHP01003374.1:0-13455 GCA_018247895.1 Parnassius honrathi
TGTTAATTCAAGTAAATTATTTCCACATAACAGCTTCTGGAGTCGGTGTTAAGGCATTGCGTATCAAAATAGAAGAGCCGCGACTTCAATTGATCGTACTCAAAGTAAAATGGGATTTTTGGGCCTGAAGTTAGCTAATTGGTTTATACTTTAAAAATTGGCTATATTTTTCTAAATACAAAAAAGTAGATCTTTTTCAATCTAGAATTCGAATATTATAAAATACGAAATAAGTTACAAAATCGATAGTATTAAATACAATCGATTTTCTAAATTATTTCTTAATTTAATGTTTTTTCGAATTCTAGATTATAAAATTAGCTAGTTATTCGTATTTTACTTCAGAAAAGTATAGCCAATTGGTTAACTTCAGGCCCAAAAATTCCATTCTCGTTTATAGATAACTTTATTTGTTTTATTAAAAATAGTAAAGCAAATGCTTTAAGCTATAGAACATACCCTAGAGTTGTGTGAAGTTATTACGTAATCCATAAGATGAGATGTTTTGAGACTAAAATCATTTGTAAATATAATATAACCTTTATAAAATATGAACATACTCATTTTTTAATATTGACACAACAAATATGACTACGGTTCTAACTTTAAACGGCTTAGCTGACTTACTATGGAGACCGGCAGAGTTAGCTTGATTTTTTCAACGTCCACGAGCGCGCAACAAATTGAAATTCATTATACGCCGCGGTTCCATCGGCGCGGGCGTTAAGGAAAATTAACGAGGCATATATGAGTTAACACCGACGTGCCATGTGTGGGCCGCACGGACCCGAGTGGCCAGCGAGACAAGCGCCGATCGATAACAAGCAATTCGTGACACTTTTTTAACGAAAATACGCATAGCAAAGGTATTTCACACATTCGCACGCATTAACGGTTACAAACAAGTACGCTGTTTAATTGGTAAATACACCGTGGTATATTGAAACTAAAAATGTATACAAAAATTCGTCTGCAACCTATCGTAATCTTACAGATTACTTCATGTAATATGTATCCTAGCTTTACTATGTTAAATCCACAGAGTCAGCAGAAACGTATAATAATAATTAGTAAATTTTTATCGTAATTTATCTATATAAAACACAAAAAAAATGTTTCTACTTATGTCCATTGTATACTTTGAAATCGTACAACCAATGTTCCCAAAACCCGTTTCATTATAAACGCAACATGGCGTAGATGGTTTTAACCCACTAAAACGATTCATTAGGCAATATATCAAAAAGTTAAGAAATTGATAAAATTTACTTTTTTTCCATTAAATAAACAAAATTTATTTCTTTTTTTTTCTGCGTACTCGCCGGGAATCAGCTTTTAGGTCTCACTAATAATATAGGAGTAGCCAGAGACACTCGACGGTGTGTCAGAAACATTCGAAGAAGAAGAGACGACGCATCAGCAGTGTGTAATATATGTCCACGAACTATTTCGAGCTATTTTCAAACTATATAAACGCAAATACTATTAAATTATTTATGATTTGACGAGTGCCGTAAAATTGGCTACAAAGTTATTGGTGCGAAACCAATATTTTTGTTGATTTTATGGATATCTTAAATTGAAATTATATAGAGTTCAAAAACAACTTAGGCAACACGTATTGATCGTGAGCTGTGATAATCTCGATAATATTTTTTTTTATCCTGGTGATCCGGATCAGGATACTACGATAAAGTTATCAAAGGTTCGTATTTTCATCGTTCTTTCTAATTTTCAAGTCAATCGGTCTTCTACAAGTTGGTGAACATTACATTAAAATGTTCCGTTACATAAATAGATAGATAGACGCGAAGCTTACAAAAGCGTTTTAAAAAGCGAACAGAGCAACGTATAAGTGCAAGAAAATTCATTGAAGGTCATGTATTTATTTATATTAATAAAAGGATAAATGTTTTTTTAATTTAATATTTATGATATACCACCAAGAATATAAATGTGAAAAAGGGGACAAACGGCTTCGCCGTTAAAAAAGATGAAGTCCGAACGGGCACCAAACTCCATAACAGTTCCAAGAACGTTGTACGTTCTTATAGATCCTATCAAAAGGCAACTATCGTGGATCTTGACACCCGTTTAGATCTCAGTATCGGCGAAGCCGACATTCCGAACATTATTTGTACCCAACTTGGCCTTCTTTTCGAATTTACATTTTTGGTACATCAAGCTACCACAACAAACAGATAATTATTGGACATAGTTACGTCATTAGTCGCAATAAGTTATAGTATTATCAGACTCAATATAATGTTTACTGCAGCGCAAAGGCATCCCGTCCATTCCTTCATCTCTCGCAATCTTTCCCTGTGACCTGATATGTTCTCGTTTACGTATACGCAACTTTTCTTTAGTTTGCCAATCCGTCGGCTCAGCGTGGAACATGGAAGATAAAGGTCATGAAAAAGAGAAGAGAGTTAAGTATGAGAAGTGATACATTTGAATATAGTTCTTCTCTTTAAACAGCCTGAATGGAGTTTGGTCGTGATGGTTGTGGATCATTCCGTTTCGTGATATGGATACAACAAGCGACTGAATAACGGGAATAGCCGAAAGATCTGCATCACTATTTGTCAACTTCGTTAACATCAAAATCTCTCTTTGTAATAAATTTTATCGTATGCTAAATAGCTTTTCCTTACCACAGCTTATAAAATATACGACTTAAATACCTGTATGTGTCAATGTTGATATCAACAAAGTTAGCGAATAGCCCCGCTGGAAGCTCCCGCATACGATACAACGATTTCGTTACTCATGTGCCGAAGAGCCGAGTTGTTTAGTTTCGAGTTTACTGCGATCCTTTTAAATATGGGAAAGGTTTATAAACAACACTGAGTAGTCTACGGATTCATCAGAATGAGGATTATAATAGGTTTACGCACATTTATAGAATTGTCTAAATACCAGTTTTCCCTCGTTGTAATTTTGGATCAAGTTCATGGCCGAAATATAAAAATCATATATTTTATGCTTTTTCTTTATAATTTTTAATTTTATGTTACTTTTACTGATATATTAACACAGTTTGATTAAACTATTATAAGCCGCTATTTGATATTTCCTTTTATTCGGTATCCATCCTTCCGAGCAGGCTAGTCGAGCAAGTAGTGATGTCAACACAGCTCGAGAATCTTTTCCCACCTCTAATAAGTAAGTATTAAGGTAAGTGGTGATACAAACGAAATATTATATAGAAATAATATAACAGACCCGAATAAAGTAGACGATTTTTTTCATAATTGGTTCATATGTCGCATACTTACAATAGGAATAATCCAATATCAAACTTTAAATTAAACACAGGAGCTACTTCCTAACCAAAATAAAGACTATTATAAAGGTTGTGTGAGATAGTATGTAACATCTCTATACTCCAAATAAGTAGTTGTTCAACAAATAACAAATTATCTGAACTACGAGTATCTGTGCAATGCTAATGGCACATAAATACCATAGAACCTTCTAATAAACATAGTTTTATAGACAGCTGAACTAAATTTTAATATTATATTGGTGCGTCAGATAGTAATTGTGTAACTTTCGAACGACTTGGCCATTTGTTGTTATTTTTATTTATAAAACTACGTATATTTATACGTCGGAACACTGGTTAGCTTTGCTAGAAACCGTTAGGTGGCTCTGTAGTCAAGTTATTAACAAATTTTATATTTATTGAACAAAATTATTTATACACTCACATCATATTCGCAATGTATGTTGATTTAGCGCCCAAAAGAAAACTACATACAATAAATCTGTAGAAAAATTATGTGTTCACGTTTCACGTAAATATTACCGAACGGATTTCTGTGAAATTTCGTATATAGGCGGAAAATGACCTTTTATAACATATATGCAACTTTTATCCCGCTTACGGATAAGTAAAAAAGAAGGATTATGATTATCCTTTTTTTCTTGAAGTTTACTGTCATCATGGCTGCTGATGGTTTTGTTAGCCATCAAAGAAAATTTAGCTATACGTTTAATAAATCTTTTGAAAAATTTGAGGGCGAATGAAACTCATCGCGCTACCGACCAGAAAGGGCAGAATAATATCTGCCGGGCCTCTCTGACAGTCTCATAATAAATGTTTAATATACATGTATGCACTTAGAATATTTCGGAGTGAAACTTATCGCGCCAACTACCGGAAAGGGCATAACAACTTCTGTAAGGCCAGATAGACAAGTATATAAATTAAAAATTTTGTAGAACCGACTTCAATATAATAAAATAATTTATTGTTGATTTTTTAAAAACCGATTTTTATAAAATTTAAATGGGACCACCTACGAAGTATACCGTTTGAAACAATACAAGAATTTTCCAAATCGTTTCAGGCGTTTTCGCATGACCGGTGAACATATGTACATAAAAAAATCCGACGAATTGAGAATCTTCTCCTTTTTTGAAGTCGGTGGAAAATAAAAAAAATAACAAGACTAATGACTTAACGCAGTTGCATTTCTTAATACCACCCTGTTGCATAAAGCTTTTACACAACCGGCAAAAGCCAAGTAACATTAAGGAGGAGTCGTTTAATCTTCTAAATCCATCCCTAAATAGCTCGTGCCTCGTATTCTCAGTCGGTGAATAAAGACGACCCGGATTAAGGCGACTTTGTCTTACTCAACAGCTAAGACACTATTAGGGAACAAGTCAGTCTGCCGTTGTCACACATATATTCCTCTAAAGTGTATTGGGTTAAACAAACACAGTTATAACAACGGATTTTTCACACATATTTAATTTACGTAGGCATTTTTTTGTTTGTAAAAATATTTAACAAAAATGGTTCTTTCTTTCATGTGTCCATAGAGTGGCCCTTACAAAACTATACTTTGGAAACTTTTGTACTTATGTTATGTCTTTATCTTAAATATGATTCCGATTCCGTATGCAATTTTAACGAAATTTTGTAAATATGTATTGCTTGCTCCAACTTGATAGACAGGATAGTTTTTATCTTGATAAGTGACCCCCAATTTTTATTTTTTATTGCTTATTAAAGGATTTTTATAGGACATAGGGTAGACAAATGTCTGCCTGCCCAGCTTGTACTTATACTTATAGATAATTTATAATAATTTTATGAAAATTGCAGAATTAATTAAAACTAGTGACTTAAAAATGTCTGTAGAATGAGACAGTGTCTTGACAGATGATACATATTCTTTAGAAAACTTTGAATTTGTGTTTAAATAGGAGTAGCTACTTTCTTTGTTTGTTTCACATGAGAAAGGATCTCGTATTTGCTGTAAAGATTTAAATATCAATTCCATATTTTTTGTTTTACCCAAGCTTACTAGCCACGATCATTAGTACAATAGATACGACAGAACTAAGTCTCAGCTATAAAGTAAAAATATTTGTGTTTATCTTTTATTAATTTATATTCACCAATGTCAACTAGCAGTCTACCTGTGACAATATTTGATCATCCCTCGCAGAGGTGTCTCAACCGTAATGTCATCATGGCGGACAAACAGCTCTAATCCCTGCTAATCGGGACGTCAAACTGAGTACGCGTGTCTCGGTGTGCGGTGGCGCTGGGTCTATAATTTATATTATAGCATCCACTTCGAGTAGAGTGGTACATTAAAAATAATCTAGTTATGTATTCAAATGATTATTAAATTATGTATTTACATAATAAATTAACTTTATATCATGACATTAATTATTGAATATGTTGACTAAAAGTAAAAATGTAGAACTTTATAAGGATTAGGCTTAATTTTAATGTTTTATATTCTGGATGCATAATCATTCTTCACCAGTGTGAAACAAAAGAATACTGCGTTTCTGTACCTTTTTTATAGAATAAGGGTGGCAAGCGAGCACACAGTCCACATTATGGTAAATGGATGCTGTGGTATATAAACATCTACATCTATCCTCGATTAAAAATTAAAATGTAGATATGCTGCGACCGCTTAGGGCTAAGATGAAATGCCTCATATCCAGTAAAAAGGGTCTCTGGTTCTCTACACTCACCATACGAAACAGCAGCATCGAGCTGCTATTTGACGCTGGTATTCTGTGAGAGTGTGGTCCTAACCCGATCGAGCCGACCCATTCGTACTGCAACCACAATATAGTTGCGGCATGACTCTTCCAATTGTATTGTAAGTGTAAAGTACGGGAACCTTTTTTACTGGCAATTATATTAGCAGGCATTTCATCTTAGTCCTCAGGCGTGACGAGGAATTTGCATGCTAGGCCAGAGTATTCACTTACTATATAACAATTATTCTTTTTTTTTTAAATTTTCCTAAAACCATATAAATTAGAATAATTTTAAGGCACTACTAAAACGAAAATATAACATTAAAAACAAACCGCTGAAGCAATAATTCGGAGCAACGGCATCCTAATAACCAATTAGTCACGGAATTCAACTAGGAAGAGTTAGGACTGTTACAACCCTTTCCCGGAGAAAGTCCTTTTGTGGTATACTTTCTTTCTTTTGAAGGCCGAGTAACATTTCTCTTTGTGTTACGCTATATTCCATTACGGTATCTTGTGTAATAATGTATTCATAACTGTTGGAAGGGTTGCTCGAAAATGGTTCAGTCTAACCGTTATTCGTTTGTTTTATGACGATAACGGGACGCCGCGGGATGACATCTCGTGACGTAGATCTGTGCCGTTAATAATTGTACTGTTAACTATCACTCGAGCAGTAAAACAACAGTTTTGAGCAATAATTGCAAGGAAGAAAGGCGGTATTGACAAACATTGTAGGGCAGCGATGTTACGGTGCCTTTCTTTAGAAGAATGTTCATTAGAAATGTAAAGCGGTAAATTTCTAAGCGTTCCTTAATTTCGTGTTGTTTTCATTTTTAAATACGGTTTGACTGAAGTAAACATACAAGTCGTATTTTGTCTACATTAATTTAGAATAAACACAATAAATCAAGACTTTAGTGAAATATTTTTGCAGAGCCATGCTGCAGTTATATTAGCAGTATAGTTGTAGCCCGAATGGGTCGGCTCTACTGGGGAAGGACCACGCTCTCACAGAATGCCAGCGTAAAATATTAGCTTAATGATGCTGCGTTTAGTACGGTGAGTGTAGAGAACCGGAGACCCTTTTTACTAGAAACGAGGCATTCCATCTTAGTCCTCACGGGAGACTACGCATCTGGATTGTGATTTGTAATCGAGTATAGATGTAGACGTCTATGGGCCACAGCAACCACTTACCATCAGGTGGACTGTGTGCTCGTTTGTCACTCTACCCTATATAAAAAAAATACTTCATCACTTATACGTATTCACAGTTAAATTTAATACGACAAAGATGCGTTTTTTCAAAAATAACAATAACATGCATTTTATATGCAATGTGTTATATGCAGTTTGAATCTTAATAAAGATCAGACAAAAAAGTAATCTCAGAAGGATATTACGCCTAATAAATATAAATTTTGGGTTGTATTTCTTTCTGCGCATGGCAAATGGCTGCATAGTTTTTGCCAGTTATTGTGAATCAGCTCCCGACGTCGTAAATAATATTGTCCTGCCACTGGTGTTACTTGTTATTGTTTCTATTTCTTTGTAATGTTAAAGAAAAAAGACCTTGAGCTTTAAAGTAGCTAAATGTATATTATTTCTGGCCTACTTTAATTGTTAATAGTTTTATTTATTAAATAAAGCTGTAGTACGCGAGGGTACGCGTAGTGTAGGGCGACCCCCTACTAGATGGAGTGACGACCTGGTAAGACATGCATGAAGTCGCATCCATCGAATCAAGAAGGTGAATCAGGACCGTGCTTTGTGGCATTACTTGGGGGAGGCCTGTGTTCAGCAGTGGACTTCTGAAGGGCTGTAATTATGATGATGACGATGACGTGAGGGTAATATGGTCATCCGGTTAATATGGTCACTTTCTTATAGCTCAAAAACTACAGCCTTATTTGCATAGATGACACTGTGATACGATATCTCTTCATCAGTCAATCAAATATTATAGGGTACAAAATATATACTGATGTCAAAAGGGCGCTGCTTCTTCGACGCCATTTTGACAATTGACATAATTGTACATATTTTATTAGATTTTACTATTGTAGTGTAGTCTAGTTAGTTTTATTCAGGTTGATTTTTCGAAGTGTTCCTAATTATTCCCAAAGCTTTTTTACCAAAGCTGTCCTCCTCCTAGTTTTGGTTTTATAGAGCAGCAAAGTTTAAAGTGACCATATTATCATCACGTACCTTATAAAGAAATTATTGGTATCAATTTTTACTTAATACAAAATGAGATTATAAAAATTACTGCATCAGATATCATCAGATATTATTATGTTTAATGAGAGATTGATTGAGAGAATAACAGTTTACCTTTGAGTATCCTTCTGCTTCTTTTCACATGTTTACTCGTGTTTGACTTTCAAAAAGTACTTTGTAAAAGCCAATTTTTAAAATATTTTTGACTTTGACCATAAAATTAAATTTAGGCATTGTACTTCAAAGGCTTATACTAAACAAAATAAGTGATATAAGTGACAGAGTTATTGTAATGTCAATGATAATATATTAATTCAGGTACCTAAAATATATTTATGTTAATTCTATTTTATAAAATTATTAATTATGAGATATTTATATTAATTAAAAACATGGCCAAATAAAGCGTGACGTTTATTGATATTTAACGCTTTACGTATCATAGAGAGAGGGTTACCAACGAGCATACAGTCAACTATATGGTAATTAGATTATGTGGCCCATATATGTCTACATCTGTGCTTAATCAAGAATCAATCACCCTAGGGCTAAGATGGAATGTCACATTTTCATTCAAAAGGATTATGTAAAGCACTTACCATATGAAACACAGCATCATTATGCTATTATTGCACGCTGGTAGTCTGAATGAACGTGGTCCTTCCCCAGTCAAGCCGACCCATTTTTACTATAATCATAATATAGCTGTTCGTTTGACTCTACCACGTTAAATATTTCGCATCATCAATCATCATCTGTAATACATACACATCACATCGTACCATGATGTTTTGGAAAACGTTAGGTGACATAAGTATCGTATGCCACCAATTTATCAAATTCATTTTAATTTTGACAAAACCCAAAACTACCTTACTACGTAGACGTAGCAAATAGATTTCCTCTGTAATGGTAAAGATCGGAACTTTTCTTCCAAGCCTTTTAAACAATTTCGATCTAACCGACCATCCGTAGAATAAATATAATGTGATTCATTTCGAGAAAAATCTTTCTTACTCACTTAAAACTCATGGATTATTACATTTGATTCAAAACTAACCGAACGTGTCATAAGCTTAGTCTTATATATAGATAAATATTCCCAAGTATATATTCGATTACCGTGTTGTTCATTGATTATTACCTGTAACATTAAAATTTTTTAGACAACATTAAATGATTTCTGTAAATCTAATTCAAATTTTAATAAAAATTGTTTTAGAATATGCACTATTATTTTTCGTAAAGATGCATTAGAATTGTTTTTACCTACTGTTCACAATAGATAGACTAAAAACAGTAATTTATGTCTTCATACCATGCAAATAATCCTCATTAATAGGAGTCAGTTACACCAATATTACAAACAGAAACATTAGGCAATTTTATTTACATATTGAATAGGTGCTATATTCCGTTGTCACATTTTATAAATATACAATTTAATAAACCTTAACATACAGTAAATTTCTACTTCAGTTTATAAATACACATAGTTCATTTCATGCTGGTTTTACTAGCACGACTGAAGAATACGAACAAAATTTCAATTTCATTTTGTCGTAAATGAGAATTCGAAATTTAAGTCAGGGCGGTATGTAGTTGTTTATTTGTAAAATTTGATCACAAAAACCAATCCTGTCACGCTTTATTGTGAGCCCTTCACGTGTCAACTGCTGAATATAGGCCTCCCCCATAAGTGCCACAAAGTACGCTCCTTAGTCACCTGCATCCATCGACTTCCTGCATATCTTACAAGTTCGGCAGCATCAAGTGGGCCACCCTGCACTTCTCTTACCGGTACGAGACTATCACTCGAGAAACTTTATTCCGCATCGGTTGTTAGTTTTTCGAACTATATGGCCGGTCTATAGTCACTTCTACTTACTAATCCGTTGGGCTACGTCAGTTGCTCTGTTTCCGCCGTGGATATCCTTTTTTATAAGCACAGGCCCTCCATAGCTACTATATCTTGTCACGCTTACCAGAATTTAATTAAGGCAACAATTGCAAACTTAATGAACTATTTTATTCAAGTTCAAGGAACTTGTGCCCAACTTTTTTTTAAATTCAGTAAGCAAAAGGACTGTGTGAAGAGTATGCGAGAGTGGGTACCGCTTGTAGGCGCGTGCGGCAAGCATTGATCAATCGTTACTGGACTGTGTACGCTCTAAAATAATACTTTTCATTTGTAATGGAATCCAAAATCCTCGCCCTGCTGCATGCTCATCACTGAGTTCATATACTTAGAGTTATAAACGATCACACTATTCACCGGTGGGTGGTGGTTTGACAAATAAACATCTACATTTCTTAGGAATCAAAATAATAATGAGTTCTTTCGTTTGGAGATTATGATTTTCTGTGAGAGCTTGGTGCTTCCCCAGTCAACCCTACCAAATCGTGATGCCGCTAGGCTATATGGCTATCACATACAAAAACTGCCTTAGTTGCTTTAAACACAATAAAATTACCAAAGTCCTGTACCCAAATATAACGATTAGACGACGTCAAAAATGTGATGATCGTGTTAATAACGTATGCCAAAGAATGTCATCTCAATTAACAGAACACCGTACAGACGAAAAATACCTCAATCATTCTCAAGAAACTGACAGATCCCCGTCGATAGCAATCAACGTGTTAATTCTAAACGACGAAAACACGAAAAAGCTCCCTGTAGCTCCGTAAAATCGCACTACAATCGCAACAAAAACGCGAACAATAGAGTTAACAACATTTAACTTCTTAACAATCGAACAAAGAGTACAAAATGATAAAAACAAAGAGTCAATACAATATTGAAGCGTGACAAAGAGACGAATTCCCTTAACATTCTTAGTAACATATTACAATGAGAGATTTCTTTGACTAATGACATCCGAGACTGGCCGCATTGTGGCTCATTTATGGCACCCACGCGACACCATAATGGAATTAGTTCCACCGTATTTTGCCAACAACGTTTTCTACTGCATGTCTTAGTTCTACGAAGTGGGTGAGAGAAACTAGGCCGTACTAAAAAATTGTACGCGTGCTTTGGATTTTTTCCAATGCTCGGTGCTTAATTCAAGTTACTTGAAGATAGAGAAAAAGGCTTTTTTTAATAGATAAAATTGATAATCCATTATTTAAGTGAGCTAGAACTACAATTTATGGTGTGGTTATGGCATTGATGTGTTTGGGTGACAAGTGAGTACACAGCCGACCTGATGATAAGCGAATGCTATGGCCCATAAATCTAAATATATCCTTGATTAAGAATCAAAACAGGTATGCTTTGTCATCCCTGAGGAATCAGACGGCTCCGTGGCGCAATAAGTGACTGCACTGGGGGTCGCGGGTTTTAATCGCGCACGGAACAAGTATTTGTATGGTCTACAAATAATTGTTCCGGGTCTGGATGTGTATCCTTGTGAAATTTATGTTTGTAAACTGCCTCCACGATACAGGAGAAAATGGGGGGGGGGGAACTTAAAAAAAAAGATGGAATGCCTCGTTTCCAGTAAAAAGGGGCTCGGGTTCTCTACACTCATACGAAAGGTTTTACTCTTTTAAGATGTCACTCTGTGAGAGCGTAGACCCAACCAGGTCAATCTGACCCATTTGTGCTACAACCATGATATAGCTGTAGCGTCGCTCTACCACGTGCTAAATATAGCACAGGGAACCATTATAATTACATCTCAGTCCTCAATGATAACAACGCACCTATAAACTTCTTTATTGGAAGTTGAACACCCACGGGAGTAAGTGAAATCCAGCATACCACATAGTCCTGTGGGTGTCGTAAAAGGCAATACAAGGGAAAATGAAGCAGTACATGAGCAGCGGCCTATTTCATTTACTTGTTTTTTTTATAGAATAAGGTTGACAAACGATCATCCAGTCCACTTTATGGTAAGTGGATACTGTGGCCTATAGACATCTTTATTTAACCTCGATTAGGATTACTAAGACGGAATGCCTCGATTCCTGTAAAATGGGTCACCGATTCTCTGCACTCACCATACGAAACACAGCAGCATTAAGCTGCCATTTTGTCACTTTTTCTATCACAGATGATCTATTTACACGTTAAAATATGTACTCCATTGTATCGCATGTATATTACCTCGTTCATAATTAAAAACATAATCTAGTCACGACTTTTTAAAAAGTATATAAAAAGAACAACTTACAAATTTTTGGCACATGACCTGTAAAGTCTAATGGCTTTGTCTACTTTTTGTTATTTTCATACAAAGCCATCGGCCTATTCATTCAAAAGCAGATGAGTGTGCGTAAAATCAAACAGGTTCACGTAAAAAAAGGACTATTATCATTAATACTATCACTGCAGCCAATCGCAATTTCACTGGTTAAAAATACGTTTCCCCTATAGATTACTACAATTCACGGTCCTGAGCCACCTGCATCCATCGACCGCGATCCGTGTTTCCTCAAGGATTTAGTGGGAGGTCGCCTACCACTGCGCTTTCCAATACGAAGCTGCCAAGGTTGCTGTCGAGAACTTTGAATATCGGTTCTTCGAGCTATATGGCCATAAAAAATATAGGTATAAAATCAAGTCGAAAAGTCGACGCGAAATCGTATTATTACGATCGACGCATCGCGATATGCACGTTTAAATACGTCGGTTGATGTTATTTGCGAAGCGTGCGTTGCACTCGTTACCCCACGGCCTTCCGAATGTTTGCCGGGTGACGGCGACGCATGTCGAAAATACTTAGTGGGGCTGCGCCTCATTATAATCCCTGCATACCGCCCGCCCTCGGCCCTTCAGAGCCGATTCGACCAATATATTAACACGTTCGCATGATATATATCTGTATGTGGACATGTATTTTTGTGTAACATAGTGCAAACATATATTGTATCTGTTTCTCATTCTTCATTCATTTATCGTTTCCTAACATATCATAGAGAGCCGTGGTAGCTCAGATGGTTAACACTCGCTGTAAATATAACAGAACGCGTGTAACCCGGGTTTGATCCTCGCCGGCACCAATGAAATTGTTAATTGCTATTTTAAGTGATTTACCACGTGCTCGGCGGTGAAGGAAAACATCGTAAGGAATAAGAAAAAAAAATATTTCGAAGACATGTGAAGTTCGCCAATATGTATTGGGGCAGCGCGGCGGACACTTCCTTGCCCTAAAACCCTCTCAGAAATGAGGGGAGGCCTGTGCCAAGCAGTGGGAC
>DWHP01003375.1:0-13454 GCA_018247895.1 Parnassius honrathi
CTTATAACATTTAATTAATTTTTCCTTCATGGAAATCGGGTCCCAAATCATCTTGACGCCATTGTCCGTTATTTCACCATCTGTTGCGCTGTCCGTGTCCATAATTGCACCAGAATCACTTAATTGCCCAGTTTGGGCCATCGTAGCCCTGGGATCGAGCCCCCCTAAAATCACTCTACTACACGGAAATTTCCACTCCAACGGCTATCTTGGCGCGCAGTTACGTCACAGTGGGCGTAGGCAATACGGCGGCGACTGAGCGGCGGTGTGCGGCTCGATGCGCGGAGCTCCGAGCTAGAACGCGTCCGCTCGCTACGGCTGCCGGCGCGCGACTTGATCTACAGCATTGAACCTTCTAGACGATTACTGCTTTGGAATGTATTGACTACTAGTAGGGTGTGTATATTTGAAATATCGTTTAGCTTGAAGAAACATTTCTTCTATTTCTGCGTTGATTTCTGGAGCAGCATCAAAGCTATTTTGCGTAGATCCAAGTTGATCAATGTCTATGTTGTCTAAGAAATTTTCGTTACCTATATTTAAAAGGGTGTGCGATACGATGTTCGTCTGCGTGCTGTTGTTCAGGAGTGTTTTTGTTGACAAGGTGTTTGAAGTTGTGCCAGAAGTGCAAGTTATTGTATTTTGAGTGTTTAGTGTATGATTGAATTCATAAGGTTGTTCTAAGTTGTTTTGAGGTTGTGTGTTCAAATATTCATTATTTATGTATTCAGTATTTTGTGTGTTAGTGTTGCTATTTCTTAACTCTATTGCTACCTGGTTTTGAATTTCATCTAGTCTATCGCTTTTAATGTATTTGTTATTAATAATCGCTATTATTTGATCGGAGAGTTTTTGCTCTGTTATATGCGCTAATTCTGGATATGTTTATATATTCTTCATGTGGATGTCTTATTTGTTTCTATTTGTGCGACGGTATAATATATTTGAATTAACGCTTGATTATATTCGTTCGTCCACTTTATGCGCCGTCTGGGTTTTATTTTGTTTGGTGTTTTAGATTGTGTAAAGAATTGCTGTATTCGAATCAAAACCATTTGTAGTTCGGCTCTGACTTCCACATACATCTGATTTATCGTATTTTGTGGCAATAATTTCTTTTGAATTATGGCCTTATGCTCATCACCTATTCTTTTCTAAAAACTTAGTGTGAAGAGGTAAGAGGTATGCATTTTTGTCTGTGTCCATATTAGTAAGATGAAGACAAGTGCGTAGGATGAATTTATAAATTTTAATACTCCATTTCCTACGAGTTGTTGCAGTGCTAGTAGTGAGTACAGTTTCATAGACAAACATCCACTGACTTTATACTGATTGATGATGATAATATTGTCGGAGTGACGCGGAATGATTGTGATGATGATAGAATTGATGGAAAAAGAAATGGTGCAGACGACGACGTGCAATGTGAAGTTTCGCCATCTATCTGAGGCAAGCTAACCCGATGATGTTTTTTTAGTTTTAGATCTAGTAATCATATTATTCTCACGAGAAGCTAGGGACTTACAGAGTCGACTGCAGCAGAGCCCTGCGTTCACTGCGGCAAGGGTAAATAAAACTGGAGTTCACAGTAAGTTGTTATCCATAGTTGGCATACTATCGACTAGCACTCTCCCGTAGCCATGCAGCCCTCTGCATATGTGACCTTGGTTTGGATTGTATCTCTTTTAGTCTGGCTCCTCGTCCTAGATCTATCTTGGCATGAGTAAACTGTACCGGTATAAACCTGGAGTTCAATGGAGCACACAAGCCTCACCACGTTGTCAACGTAGAGATATAACGGTGTTATTACTATTATTTTGAATGTTTATATTATATTATAGAGCAACAATTCGCTTACGATGAATTATCCACCGAAACCCCTGTTAAGCTATTTTTATATACTAGCAATTTTTTTTTGCTTTCAAATAGACGTTCAGTCTATAAATGCGAATAAAATCATAATCGTAAATAAATCAGAAAATAAATAATTAATTAATAACTATTCACGTACATTTTACCCTAACCATATGTTTATCTAATGTCAGTATATAATAAATCTGGGATATATAAATCATTCGTAATGACAAAAAAGTTTTGAATATTATTCCCATTTAATATTTACAAATAATTTACAGAAATTTAAAAAAAAGATTAGAATGATTATAATGTCCAGTATCCTGTTGTCAGTTTGGTATGTTTACGCATCTTTAACTTTAAGGAGGAATTAAGCTACATCTACACATTTAATTTGGTCCTAAGAGAAGACTATGGGATAGATACGTCCGATGTACCATCTTATACCATAACACGTACCGTTACAGCCTAAGTCTTGTATTGAACATAGGCCTACCCATAGATTGTCACACAGGTGGGATTTTACCGTAGTTGCCATGCTTGGCAGGCGAGTTCTGTCGTCTCTTACGATACCCACGGGAGGATATGGGCTAGTGGATATTACACTACCCTATATCGCGAGACGTACGCCAGACGTAGGCGTAGAGCAACATCACAGGTGCGAGTCTCGGAGATTGCGAGCGTTAAAAATATATCGTTTTTTTTTTGATCAGTCCATGAACTGTCTGCTGAAATAGATATGAGGCGATGAGTTAAATAGTGCTTGAGAATCTAATACCACATCCCATTCTGAGTATCCGCGTAATGAAATAAAATTATGTGTCCTACTAGGTACTTAAAAGATCACCTCCCGCCCTCCGTCAATTACGTGCACTTTCCCCGTCACCACTAATTCCAGCGCCACTACTCTTAACGCAACTACACTAGGAAAGACACACCACCGACGATAATGCGACACGTGTTTCGCCTTTCCACAAGGCATCCTTAGGTGAAGTAGACTCTGCGGTGCCTGACCGCTAAGTTAGCTGAGTAAGCAATTAAGGGAGGGCGGTAGGTGCTCTTGAAACTGGGTAAGACTCATTTTATTTCATTGAATGGATATGAGCGAAGTAATTCCTAAGAACTTTAATTTTTAACGTCTGTTCTTGTTAACGAATTCTATACTACGAGTATGCAGCAGAATGCAGCGAAGTTATCCTAACTGTTATTATGTTCTATTGTAAATGTTTATATAATGAAAAAAAAAAAACGTAACAAGTTAGTATTATACAAATTGCACTAGTGATTATATTATACTCTTTGAATGTCACTTATGTTAAACGTATTCTACAATAAATTTTTTTACAAAATAAGTGCGACAAACGAGCACACTGTCCACCTGATGGCAAATGGATGCTGTGGTCTATGTAAACCTACATCTGTTCTCGATTAAGAATCAAAATGCAGATGCGTTGCCACTCCCGAGGTCTAAGATGAAATGCCTCGTTTCCAGTAAAAAGGATCTCCGATTCTCTACACTCACCATACGAAACACAGTAATATTGAGTCGCTAGTATTCTATGAGAGCGTGGTCCTTCTCCGGTCAAGTCGACTCACTTAAGCCACAACCGTAACATAGTTGCAGCATGGCTCTATCACGTGAAAATTTCACATTCAAATCTCAAATTTAGCAAGAGTTTAAAAATAACTCTTCCCTTTAGACCTAAGAAATCGTTTGTATTTATTTATTTTACTTATTTACTTACTCCAACGCTAAATAACACTGCAACCACAGCCTTGAAGTTTGAGAAAGTTAATTGCAGGCGGTGAGGTCTTCCAACAACGCCATGAGACTGTCCTGGAATGTCATAGAGAAAGAGTCAACAACTCCTAATGTGCCAAACATTAGGGGATTTACGCGGCGCTATCATCTCATCGAAATGTCGCTAACGGACCGAAGAGCAAGGGAAGCCCAAATCACGCCAAACAAGTTTCCAGTTAATACTGCAATATCGGTACAATAAAACCCTGATGCCGTTGTTGCTTTGCTCGCGGACAGGGTTCTTAACACCCAGGGTTAAGTAACCCTGTTCACGAGGGTGCTTTTAGGTATCGTGAAATGATTTTGTTCATGCAATACTTCTAATGAAAGTAAAATGGATATTGATTAAAACAACTTTTACGGATTTTATCGCGTTCCGCATATCAGTGAGTGTATCAGCCGGGCTAGCACAGGCAGGAGAGAAAATTTTTATTTTTAAAAATTTTCTCCACTGACAAGAGATAAAATTGTCTTATTCCTATGCCAGAGTTTTATCCACCCTCCGAGCATGGGCCTATAGTGGATATAATATCCACAGTAGATAGAATAGGAGATAAATTTATCTCCACCCGTAAAAGGAAGCAAAGTGGAACGCCACGAAACTGTGACACTCTAGCAGTTAAAAATTCGAAAAGTGGTAAAAAGTTAAAGGATTTCAGTGTTCTTAGTGTCAATTTGCGTATTAACGAGACGCATCTAGTAGCTTAATTTTTAGCCGCAAAACAGTTTTTAGTGATTTTTCAAGTGAAAAACCGTTTTTTCTCATATTAGCAAAACAGTAAATCGCATGCGGCGCTAGATTAGTCGCCACAACTTGCTATTTTTTTAGTGATTTTTGCGGCCACCTGGGGACACATCATCCTCCAAAAATTCCAAATTTTCAATAAAGGATACTTAAGTTATTACAGGAAAACCGAAAACCACAGAGTATGTGATTTCGCGAACCAGGAGTCTGCGGCTGAAATTGAAGGTGTCGCTCGCGGCGTCTCGGAAAGCTTTTTTCGAAAATATGTTCATCATCGGCCGGAAGTGTATAATGTATAATATCCTCGGAATAACCACACTTTTGCAGTTATTATTTTAGTATAATAAGTTGGTGTCCCACATCTTGTAAGTTTAGACTCTAATAACTTTTATTTTTGAGTGACGACACTCCTTAATTTCTTTTGTATATATAGGACAAACTCATGCCATTACTATGGGTGAAATTTCAAATTTTTCGGATTTGAAAGTGAATTTTTTTGTAAAACATATCCGTTTTCGCCATTCCGTGATAAGTTTGTTCTGTGTGTAGGAATACATTGATTTATATCCATTTAACTTTTTTTTCTTATTGTATTTATACATATTATTTGATAGAACATCTCTGCACGTTGTTAATTTTCATATTAGATTTAGTGTAGCTATAAGACCCACTTTCTTATTATCTTATTTTAATCATTAAGTACTCTGCTCACGTATCGATCGCCGATGTAAATTTCTTTCTTGTTTTTCAATTTCTGATACTAAAATGTAGTTGCATTAGGCTCGAGATATCTTTTTTGTATTAAAATGGTTTGAAGATAAACTTAAACCCACGCCCATGAACGAGGATAAAATTGTCCCTTTCAAATGTCAAAAAGGGATAATTTTTTCTCTTTGCTTTCGCCCCATGCTACGAACGGGGAGATCTCTCCGTCTACTCGTTATGTCAAACGGGAATATACTATGGTGACAAGATAATTTTGTCTCTTGTCAGTGGATATAATCAGGAGATATAATTTTTGTCTCATGCCCATGCTTGCAGGGTGGATAAAACTGAGCAAGGGATAAAAAATTTATCCTCTCCTCGTGGATATATTGTCTCTTGTCCATGCTAGCCCGGCAGTGAAATGGTTGTAGAATCTTGTTTTCAGGTTTTGAGGTATACCTGACGGGAGAATAACAATTATTTGTAGTCCATACAAATTGTTGTTCCGTGCGAGATTCGAGCACCTGGCCCCAAGCGCTCCTATCCATTGCTAAGCCACTACGTCCGTGGCGTCGAACTACAACTAATTTAAAAAAAGAAATCCATAGATGCTTATTATCATCGCTTATGTTTTCTTTATTCTCTGTGGATAAAAACGGTATACCTTACAAACTGTAGTTATAATGGCCCTCTCACCCTTTAAATATAACGCAATACAGCCGTTGATGAATTGCTGCTTGGCGGTAGAAATAGAGTCCAACCAAAAAGAATAAATAAATACGTGGTAGAGCCACGACGCAGATATTACATGGTTGCATCGCAAATGTTGCAGCTCGACGGGGGAAGGACTGCGCTTTCCCAGAATACCAGCTTATAATAGCAGCTTAGCACTGCTGTATTTTGCATGGTGAGAATAGAGAACCAGAGACTCTTTTCACTGGAAATAAAACATGGCAACGGAGTCCTCGAGGTTGACAACGCATCTGCATTTTGGTTCTTAATCAAGGACTGAGTAAAGAAGGATTCATGGGCCACAATATTTTCTTACCATTTGGACTGTGCTTGTTTGTCACCCTTATTCTATAAAAAAAGACTGCAAGTTTTTGTACTTGATAAACTTAGTATTTGTAAAGATCAGGATCCTATGTAGCTTCCTTCTTCTTTTCGGCCCGTAAAAGTCCGCAACTTAACACAGGCCTCCACTGAGATTGGGACTAGAGGATTTGCCTAATCGTCACGCTCGGTAGGCGGACCGATTTTTTTATAGAATAGGGTGACATACACACACAGTCCACCCGACTGTGAGCGGTTGCTGTAGCCCATAGACATCTACATCTATGCTCAGATTCTAATCAAAACGCAGATGCCTTGTCACCCGTGAGGACTAGAATGGAATGACTCGTTCAAGCAAAAAGGGTCTCCGGTTCTCTACACTCACAATGTAAAACACAGCAGCGTCAAGCTGCTATTTTACGATGGTATTCTGTGAGAGCATGGTCCTTCCCCGGATGAGCCGACGCACTCGAGCTACAAACTATACTGCTGATATACTCGCTTTCTTTTTTCTTTTAAATAAGAAAAAGCAAATAAATTTAACCCTCTGTTTTCATGTCCTTGTGCTGTTTGATACTCTTCTCTTTTATTTATTATTTATAAATAAGCCCTTTTTGTAATTATGTTTCAAATAAATGCGTCTTTTTTTCTTTTAAAAGTGAACTAAAGGAATACTTGTTCCACTAAACATCGAAAAAGTAATTCAATGAGAGATCCTGTGGGAAATCGATGCCGGCGCGACCCACTCCTACCTTCAGAGAAATACGGTATGGACAAAAATAAAATTTCCTAAGGTATTATTTTTTCTCTTGTAAGTGTTTACTTTTATTACGACAAGGGAATATTTATTTTGCGGCAAACAGATGTAATTTCCTTTATTTGATTCTCATGATGTGAACGCAATTATTTGTTGATTGTTTTTATTCTTCAAATAGTTTTGATATTTTATAGATAAATTTAGTTTTATTATTATTATTACGCGGACTAGATAGACCTTAATATCTGATAAAGATCTACTTGTATCACACTGATTACACAAGTTTGGTCCAAAACGCAAAGTATAGCAAAACGAGAAAACACTTTGAAAAACATCACGAAAGCGATTATCCACACCGCTGTAGAAACGGACACGTATGTTGAACTTTTATGACATTGCACTTTTCTTTACTGAACTATGTCACTACTATATGATACTAACTATGTGATACTATATCATTGAACTTATTATGGTTGTAGAGCGAACGGATCGTCTTGGCAGGGGTAAGAGTACGCCCTCACAGAATACCAGCAAATATGTTTTGTATGTTGAGTGTAGAGAACCGGAGACCCTATTTACTGATAGCGAGGCATTCCATCTCAGTCCTCACGGGTGACAACGCATCTACATTTTGATTCTTAATTAAGGATAAATGTCTATCCACTTACCATCAGGTGGACTGTGTGCTTGTTTGTCACCCTTCTTCTATAAAAAATAAACTGTCTGTTTGTTTTTGTTGTCTGAATGAACATCAAAGACCAAGAGCAACAGAAGACTGAATTGATTGAAATGACACTTTAAAAACAGAGATAGCATAAAAAAAAAAACTTATAAAATAAATGATTTTTGATTCTCTTAAGTCAAAATAACGCCGCATTAATAGATTTTACCCAAATGAATCCAGAGCAGTTCGCTAATCTGAAATAAATACTTATTTTATGTCTATGATTTTTTTTATCCAATATTGAATTTAAACAATTCGGTAACTTACGTTAAATATCAAATGACAAACGTCACACTAGACGACACTAAACTTTTCTCATTTGTGGCAGACTATGGATCATAGAAAGCCTTTAAGTGCGGGGTAAATTGTAATAATATAATACTACAACACATCGCGACAAAACTCGTGATACCATCCATACCATCTGGATGACTAGCGATCCACCACTGTGCGATTTAAAAGAAGTTTTCTTCCTCGCAAAGCTTCCTTGTGGAATCGACTTTCAAGAAAAGAGTCTACTCCTTTTTAAAAGGCCGGCGACGCATGGCGAGCGGTAGTAATCATGGGCGGCGGTAATCGTTTACCATCAGGTAAACCGTATGCTCGTTTGCCCCCACTACTAAAAAAAACATTTTTTGAAAATTTTGTTTTTGATATTTCTCAAAATCTACCAGTTAAAATCGATTGAAACAGTATTGAAAATCTAAGTTTCGAGCGCAATTTTTAGATGAGAGAACAAAAAGAATCACTTGGGGCTAGATCTGGTGAGTAAGGTGGATGATCACGCAGTTTAACCGTAATTCGTGGATTTACGCCATGGCCACCACTGAGGTGTGAGATGGCGGAACCTATAATGGAACAGAATTTTCTTTTTCGGGCTGATTCAACAGGTTTCTCATGCCTAAATCTTGATTTAATATGTGACAAACACGTTCTTTGGACATTTTCATAGCCTCTGCTATCTCTCACACTTTAAATCAGCGGTCGTCTAGCACCATTTGGTGAACCTTAGCCATGTTATCATCAGTAGGTGCAATTTTTGGACGTCCTGAATATTCATTGTCTCCCAAGCTCTCACGGCCACGTTTAAATTCAGCTGCCTAAGATTTCACTGTGGTGAATGATGGTGCAGAGTCCCCATACACAGAGTCCAATTCATCTTTGATTTGCGTAGGCGTATAGCTTTTCAAAAACAAACATATAATGACAGCTCGATACTCAATTTTTTTCATTTTCACAAAAACTACTCTACGTATGTATGTAATTACTCTAAAAAATACTCACATCTACTCACTCAAACGAATGCCAAATAACAAATACGTGTCCAAAATGGCTGAAATTTTATGGAGCGTAATTGTCAAAAGATACACAACCGTTATTCACTGAGAGAGAAACGTGTGTGTTATTTTTAACGCTCTCCCAGTTCGAGTACACCACAATATTATTGCAAAAAAGAACATTACCGTTATCTGTTACAGCCTATCAGAAGTCCGCTGCATAAGGTAGGCCTCCCCTGGTGATTTTATACATCTTATTTTTAATATTATTTTTCTTTTTCTAACAAGAACAATAATATTAAAAATATAAATATAATATTATAATACCAACCGCGTTGCAAAGTTTTTGCGGGCGGCATCGCAACCAAAACGTATTGTGTTTCTTCTCCCTAAATATTAATGGGAAGTTTTTATTTTTAATATTCTCGTTATTTTTTTAAGGAGATATACAGTGACACTGTGTAACGCTGTGGAATGTTTTAAATAAAAATAAACGATTATATATTTTTTGTATTTTATTTATACTAAACGGAAGTGACAAACAAACTAAGAGCCCACCTGATGGTAAGTGGCTACTGTAGCCCACGAACACGTGCAACCAACTTCAAAGAAAGAGTGTTACAGGTGCTTTTCCACCCTGAGGATTAAGGTGGAGTGTCCCACAGCTCGTTATTATATTGGCTCTCTATACCCTTCAAGCTGGAACACAGCAGTGCAAGCACTGCTATTTCGCGGCAGTATAGGTAAGTTTCGAGGCAGTATGTTTTTGACATAGTGACAGTAATTATTACGGGGAGTCAACAGTACTCGACTGTTCGAAAACGAATTTATGAGGAAGGCTTATGTTCAGCGGACGATTTAAGACGAGTTGTAACGACTGCATGACTGTATGATGATGACGTAACTATTACCAGGAGTCAACAGTATTGAACTATTCAAAAATAAATTTATACAGTGGGAGCGCAGTATAGCTATATCAGAATATTCTTTCGAACGTGTTTTTAAACAACGCCGGTTACTACCATTCAGTTGCAAGTTCTATAGCTATAGTAGTCAGCTTACACAACCTATAGAGTATATTTAGTTACCGGCATCCTATAATGAGCGAGCTATGGAGAGGGCTATGCTCGGAGTTTCTCTGCGTGATAAACTTAGAAATGAGGATATCCGCAGTAGAACCAGAGTGACCGACGTAGCCCAACGGATTAGTAAGCTGAAGTGGCAATGGGCCGACCATATAGCTCGAAGAACCGACAACAGTTGGACAAGAAAGGTTCTCGAGTGGCAGCCTCGTACTGGTAGACGAAGTGTAGGGCGACCCCCCCACTAGATGGAGTGACGACCTGGTAAGACATGCAGGAAGTCGATTGATGCAGGTAGCTCAGGACTGTGCTTTGTGGCATACCTTGGGGGAGGCCTATGTTCAGCAGTGGACTTGTGAAGGGCTGCAATGATGATGATAATGAACAAATTACAAAAAAATTCTAATTAAAATAATAATATTTAATGTTAAAGAATATTTCAAAGAAATAATATGAATAAAATAACTTCACATACTGAAGTCAGTTCTAAGACAAATGAAAGCACCGACTTGAGAATGTGAAATTATTTTAGTTTATAAAGTCGACATTTACTTTTTATTTTTAATTAATTTTTTATCCCTTTGAGTGGACTAAGTAATATGACAGCGAACGCTCAGTATCTGAGCTACCACTGTTCAATTCTGAGAAATAAAAAAAATATTTCAAAGACATTGAAGTCTGCCCATACGCTATGGGGCACGCGTCGGACAATTTCTTGCTCTAAAATGCTCATAGAAGTGGGATGAGGCCTGTGCCAAGCAGTGGGACATATATAGGCTGTAACTTTAAGGAATGTCACAATCAAAATGTTGTCTAAATAGTTACATTAAAAACCTCACCTTGTTTTATCACTGTTAATAATGAATTTTTTTTCTCGAAATTTATATGGAAGCACCCCCGGAGCATACCCTATTAAATTACAAAGAAATATCAAAATTGGATAACAAGCGACGACCATATCGCACACATGTAGAAAATACATACAGTTGAATTACTTACTTCTTTATTTTGAAGTCAGCTAAAACTTACGGATATTAATTGACCCTAATTTATACCTAACGCTTGACTGAATTCATAAGCGCAACTGAAATTCTAACTCCGTAAGCGCTGAGTCGTTTACATAGGTGGTTGAAGAGCCCAACCGCACAACTTTCCTCACCCGGCTATGTGAACTTTATACTTAATTAGGGCACACAAGGGCAATGTGGAATGGGTTTGTATTACGTAACTTTGTAATATTAAGGTGAATGGCATCCTTAAATTATCATTTTGGTTTTGTAAAATAACGGATTCGTTTGCCAACCAGTAATATTTTAATTTACACGTGGTAGAGCCAAGCTACTGCTATATTGTGGTTGTAGTACATATGAGTCAGCTCAGCCCGATAAGTACCACGCTCGCTCAGAAATCCAGCATAAACTAGCTGATTAATGCTGCTGGGTCTCTTATTGTGAGTGTAGGGAAGCGGAGACCCTTTTGAATAGAAATGAGGCATCCCATTTTAGACTTCAGGGAGTGACAACACATTCGCTTTTTGATTCTTAACCTAGGACAGATATTTGTGCTCGTTTGTCACCCTTATTCTATAAAGAAAAAAATGGAAATTAAATTTTCAGTTTCATTATCTTGTTTGTATTGAGTAAAACTCCCATAAAATTGAGTCTAACAAGATTAGTATCGTTGAATCATTGCGAGCTGGTTTGATAGCTGCTGTAGACTTTACTGTTAAAAATGGATTAATGATCACGCTCGTATAGAATACGAGCATGTGACGAGAATCGAAGAGACTTTTTGCTAGTAATGATGTTGAGACATTCGATCTTGGTCTTCAGATTGACAAGTAGATGAAGACGTTAGTGATTTGTTTTTATTATTATTATTATAAACCATTGCTTGACTCAAGTACTATTTGGTGGTCAGCATTGATGAAATCATCAATGATAAATCGCACTATCATATTGTAACAAAACATACAAAGATTGCAATCGAACGTAAAGACAGACGCCGGCAGATTATTCCGCTCCTTGGCTGTTGCTGAACGCTTCACAATGTGCCCGAAATAAAGAGAATTTATTTATTTAATGAAACCACACTGGCATACCGGTTGATTCGAATGCATGGAATATCAACAACAAAAGGTTAAAGACCCGCCGACCTCCTGGTTATCCATTGTTTGAAAAGAGAAGAGGCAAGTAATTCACTCATAGCATTCACTTACTTCTATGAAAAATAAATGTTATAGAATATAATATCTTTATACATATATAACTCTTCTGTACGTGTTTGTCACTGAACTTTATATTAATTGACCTGGTAGGTGGTGCTGTCGTCGAGGTTCAGAAATCATCCATGCACAGCCGGGGCGAATCGTTGCAATAGAAAACAAAATATAATTTTCATTAATTTCTTGGGTTCTATGTCTATAGAACATCTCAAGAGTGGGATGGATATTGGGACGGATTATCCTGCGGCATGTTAAATGGCTTGTTTTTCATACAAGTGTTAGTCTGAAAAAAAAATCATTTGACTTCAAATACCAATTTGAAAATCACTAATGTTCGCATTGTGTTTACCAAGTACTCATCGGTGAAGTAAAATATAGTGAAGAAACCTTAACAAAATAATATATTTCATAGACATGTGAAGTTCGCCAACATGCAGGGTACGCGTGGACACTTCCTTGCCCTAAAACGCTCTCAGAAATGAAAAAAGGCATATGCCCAGCAGTGGGACGTATATAGGCTGCAACTATAGCTATAACGTTAGTCTTGAGGTTCATAAATCTATTGTTAGCGACTAATGTTAGTTGAGGTTCGTAATAACTACAATTATTTGTCTGAGAAAAAATTTATACCAAAACTCCGCTTATGTGAAACATAAATAAGAAGCTAATATTGACTACAGTAACCCTTCCCTCTTTCTGTAAATCATATATGAAAACCGATTGTTTAACTAGTGTCTATTTCAGACAGGGACACTGTTAAGACAATGACACAAACAACTATTCAAATGTTTATAGAGTCATACGAGTACGGATCAAGAAAAAAAAACATAAGAAATAAGCAAACATGTTGACATTAATATTTTATTGAAAAACGTCCCTGCCATTCTTCGGTCGTAAAATACATAAAATGAAGTGCACAGGTCGTTTGGTGTTATTTATATGTGATGTTTTTATTTTACTTTTGAACTTATATGTATTTTCTAGAACGTTATTGAAATAAAATATTCCCCCAATGAGGCGTAAGATAATATATATATATACGTTGATGTTCTATAATGATGATGATTATTTAAATATTTTTTTCTTTATTGGGTAATTATGAAAATGGTATCTGAGTACTTACCTTACTGGTACCTTTAACGAAACTAGTGTCACAACCGGATCGAAGAGCCGTGGTAGCTCAGATGGTTAACACTCGCTGCAAATATAACAGAACGCGAGTAACCCGGGTT